>VUQH01068563.1:5932-16538 GCA_015106775.1 Etroplus canarensis
AACACCCACAATTTTTTTTTTTTTTTTTGCCTGTTCATCCATAAGAGCGTTCATGAGGTCAGATTTTGGATGAGAGGGCCTGGCTCACAATCTCTGTCCTCCCAAAGGCGTTAGATGGGGTTGAGGTCTGGGCTCTGCGTGGGCCAGTCAAGTTCTTCCTAACCAAATTTTTGTTTTTTTGTTTGGGGCCTTCCCCAAACTGTTCCCACAAAGCTTGAAGCATAGAGTTGTCTAAAATGTCTGAAGCAGTAAGACTTCCCATCACTGGACCTAAGGGGACCAGGCCAAGCCCAATTCCCAGACATTATCAGCTGGTGTTTAATTAAGGCACAGGTTTCTGTTGTGTATTTGGAAACAGCAGAGTTCACTGTTCTGACTGTTTGCTGTTTTTGCTGTTTCCTGTTTGCTGTGGGTCACGCGTATGTATTCCTGGGAATCAGATGGTGAGCCATTATGAGGTCCACAGCAGTGAGTAACGAGGTATGGGAAATGTAGGGAAAGTAGGATAATGTGTTTCTGAAGTTATCTGACATTTGTTGAACATATGGTTGTACACGTGTATATATGATAAGTAAACATATGTGAGGATTATCATCATTAATATTTTAGTTGTTTATGTTTTGATAACCCCTTCCTTATCTGGATAAGTGGTACGGTCCATGCAAGTGAGGCTGGGAAGGCATAAGTATAGGGACTGAGTAGTAGAAGGAGGAGGAACCTTGCTGTGAGGCTGGTTTTTGTTTAGTTTTATTTTGTTTCTTTTCTTTGGTAAATTTCTCGAGGGTTTTGATTTTTGTTAATAAATGCCACCTTTCTACACACACTCCTGCCACAAGGCCTGCTTCTTCAACATCCTTTAAAATGCTCTGGTTCGAGACACTTACAACTGCCCCTGCTTGGGGTCTTGGCACGACATCAAGGTCATGTTTTCCTGCGAAAGCCAGACTCCTCCATCAGATTGCCAGATAGAGACGTGCGATTAGTTACTCCAAAGAACACGTTTCCACTGCTGCAGACTCCAGTGGTGATGTGCTTTACACCACTCCATCCAACACTTGGCATCGTGCTTGGTGATGTAAGGCTTTCAAGCAGCCAGAGGAAGTTACGAACTCTGCAGTTACTGTGTCAGGAGAGCACTGGTGGCATTAATGCACTATGCACCTCAGCACTCGATGACCCCGCTCTTTAACTTTACGTGGTGGCACTTCCACTTTGCAATAATCCCACTCACAGCTGATGGTGGAATATCTAGGAGGGAAGAAATTTCACCAGCTGACTTGTTGCAGTGGTGGCATCCTATTACAGTACTAATATCTTTGTCCATATGGCGTATTTGTCACTGTGTTGAGTTGCAACAAGTGAGATGTAACGTAAATGGGTTATAAAGACCGCAAAAGGCATCTATATCCATTGTTTAGATTGCTATTATGAAGCGTAATGTTAAGGATACTCGTTTTAATACAGGCTGGTCAAGCAGTGTAAATCCTAACAAAGTGAACCTCGAGGGTTTGTTTTCTGTTTCTCTAACTCCAGGGATCTAAAGTGGAGCATTCTCTACAGCAAAGTATCCACAGTTCGTGTCAGAAAAGGAGCAAAAACGAGACCCAAGTCCCATTTCTTACATCTCAGCATCAGCAAATAGAGCTGGTACACTGAGAAAACTCGTGGTCTGGACAAAATGGTCAATCTGCACCCACAAAGATGACATTAGATTTGCTGCTGGCAGTAAAGCTGCAGGTTGCTGATTGGAAGGGCCGGTCAGTGTTTGCAGCAGAGAAACAGTGAAACCATGAAGACGATCAGATGAGTGTGCGCACACAAACAGGCGAAGACGCTGACCCTCTGCGACAGACTGTCAAAGGTCAGCAGTTGGCGTGAGAGGAAGAACATCGGGGGTGGGGTGGGGGTGGGGTCTGAGGGGTTGACGGCACGTTGCAGCCAACCACCTCCCCGGTCCAGCAGCCAGGAGCTGGGATTAGCAGCGCTGTCACTTGCTGTCCGCTCAGGCCTGCTAACAAGCTGAGCCTGAGCAGGCCTTAGGTGCTGGTGTTGATGCGCCGCTCGACACATAATTAAAACAATGAGCTGCGGCGCCAAGAACTGAAGACCAGGGCGCTGCGGCAGCAGTGCGGGGCCCTGTGGGTGCCCCGCGATGGGCGGCGAGCCCAAACTTAGCAGCCCCTTCAGCGGTGGCCTCAGCTGGGCCGCGGCACTGGGCGACCACGCCAGCTGAGGTGATGACGGTTGACCGCAGGGCAGCCAGAGGTTAATGGGAACGTTTAGAGGACGGCTGAGTCTTTTCGTGGTTTGCAGCGGGGAGAAAATAAATACTTCTAACAGGATCCCTCTGGCGCAGCAGAGCTGGCACGGTTGGTGTTCATCCACACTGTACCCACCCTGCCCCGTCCCCTTCCTCACCACTGCGAGCGACGCACGTCAACAAGTATCTGGCCTCACTGTGAAGCATTGCAGCACTGAACAGGCGTGGCAAGACCCTGTATTCAGCGCGACGAGCTCCAGCCCTAAAACGATTAGCGGCGACAGTGCTCGCTCCTCATCCTCACCGAGACTCGCTGATGTTAATGAGACCTGGACCGGCCGTCGCTGTGGGCAGAGGGAGGAGGGCGAACGGGGGAAGATAAAGAGATGATGACAACAGCTGGAGATGGCGGGGCTCGGCCCTGTCACATATCTCATTGGACAGTGGGCGATGCCACGGAGGTGAGGTGCGATCTCTCCAACATAATTCCTCCCTCCGGTCCACCAGGGGAGTCAACAGGGGAGGGGAGGAGAGGAAAAATGGAGGTATTTAATACTGACGGTCATACTAATGCGCCTCCTCTCCTCCCAGCATCACTTTTTCCATCTCCACATCCTTCCCTTATCTCTTCTTGTTTTCTGATTCTACGTTCCTACTCCCTTTCTCCTCCTCTCCACCTCCCCTGCCAAACCTCCAAACAGGACCTAATTGGGAGGCGAGAGTGGGGGGCCAGACCTTGACAGACAGGAGGTCAGCGTAATTGCTGCTGGCCATATTTAACATTAAGATAATCAGGCCATTAATTACCCTTTGGATCATTAAATCAGCCACTTGCAAAATGAAATTTCGGCCTCTATTACTCACTTGAGAGACCACGAGGGGAGGGCATTTTTCCATCTATCAGCCTCCCCTCTCTGCCTCTCCCTCCCATCCCTCCTGCTGCCTGGACAAAGCCTCCGCCGGCCTTGTCTCATTCCTCAACCCATTCCTCTTCTTTTACACAGGTTTTAGTCACAGCTCTCTGCAGTCCCTTTAAATGTGGAGGGATTTATGGTTTGGAGTATCTCTTCAGATATTTAAAGTCATTTAATACACAATGCAGGAGGAGGTCAAACGTTTAAATGATTGAACTAAATACATTCCACACCAAAACAGTAAAGATGTTAACAGTTAATCATCCTGATGCTGTTTTTAGCTTGACTTGCTTTTCAGGATGACTCTGGCTTCGTTACATTTCATTAATCTAGTCAAGATTAGGTAACAGTTTATCTAACACAACAGTGTCTCACCTTATACAATGTGAGACGGAAGTTTTTAATCTTGTTGAAATGTGTAACATTAAGTTTAGGTAGCGGCGTCCTGCAAGGCTTGATTCTGGGTCCTCTTTAATTCAACACGTCAACAGTCTCGCTTCGTCACATATGAACACTTGGTCAGTGTCCATTGAAGGTTGTAACACCCCACATTTTTAAATGTGAACAATTGCAACTGATCAATTTGCAGATTAGCGTTTTGGTCAGTGAAAAAGAATGAAATCCCACAAAGCTCTCATGCAGTGATGGCTGCGTCAGTCAGACTGTGGAGTTTTTGAACATACTTGATAGACAATGCTTTATTTTCATTTACTTACTTGGTGGTACATAAGTTTGTTTTATTAAGTTTTTTAATTTGTATCAGACTTTGCATAACAGATGTGGTTTTGCATTTGGACTATAATGTGCATAGATTTTTCACAAATAATGTATACAGACTGGTGAAACTGTATCAACATCAATAGTTATAAGGTATATAGGCTTAAAAATTCTTATTTACCTCATATTTATATTTAAGTCTTTACATTTATAGACTACTAATGGATATGAGGCTAATAATTCTTAAATAACTCGTACTTGGACTGCGTTAATGTATACTGATTCTAATCATTCTTGTATACGTCATATTTTATATAAATACTTCATATTATACGTATACCTTATACTTTCATTTTTTAAAATTTATTCTTAACTCTTGTCTTTTCACACAGCGTGGATCAGGGGAACAGTATTTCCTGTATATGTCCTGTACATAAGACAGTATTGACAATAAAGTTGACTTTGATAATTGCATTCACTGATTAGAACTTATTGCACACTTTGTCTTTTTTGGGCGTTTTGTCTTTTCAAGTACTTTATCTAACATTATGTTATTTTAAATCTATTTTATTTTCCATCGATCTTTTGCTGCTCATCTGGGTCCGGGTTGCGGAGGCAAAGACCTAAGTCAAGACACCTAGACCCCCCCCATCTCTAGGTCAACTAATCTGGCTCTTTTGGGAGACACTGAGGGAGAGAATCTTTAAAGCGTATCCTGGGTGTGCCGTGGGATGCCTCCTCCCAGTTAGATATGCCCAAAATGCCTCACCTTGAGGGCATCCAGGAAGCATCTTGATCACATGAACGACCCTAACTGGTTCCTTTCAATGTGGAGGAACAGTTCTACTTTGAGCCCATTCTGAATGACTGAGTTCCTCACCTCCTCACTGCAGGAAGCTAATTTTCACTGCAATCTTGATTTTATAGTCACTATCCACAGCTTGTGACCACAGGTGAAGGCAGGAATGCAGATTTACTGGTAAAGTGACAGGCTCGCTTTAATGTGCAGCATCCATTAAAATGACCAAGACTGCCCTTGTAAATACAATCCCAAAAAACAAACATCTATTTTCACTACATTTATATGCAGATGACACTCTGCTATAAAACACTATAAGCTCTTAACCTGGATATAGCTCTAACTACTACTTCATCCTATGATAACTTTATGCTTCTGTAATTATACAAATTAATATTGGGTGGTTGACACTGCATGTGATTTTTTCCCTTCAATCAAGTTTTGCATTTTCAGTCTAATAGCGCTGATAACATTTTTCAGCAGCTCCATGCATTATGTATTTAGCCATGGTATGTTTTGGTCCTTGTCGATGTCTTGCACGTTGGTTTGTAATTTCAGAGGAGCAGTAGGCGTTGAGTGAATGCAACCTCAGCGACACAGCTTCTACATATCATTTCATAGACAGTCACTGGCACTCTATAAAGCTGTCATAAAACTTCCACGCCTTCCTCTCTCTGCATCTCAGGGTATGTGTGAGACATGTGCGTGGACAGATGCATCTACGACGAGGGAGAAAAAGGTCTTTTAGCGTTTCCATGATCTCCTGTTATATAAATATGTTTAAAAAGCTGTGAAATGCATTCCCAGAGGCCTAATAATTTATTCTTGACTAACACACTTCCAGGTTTGAGAATCAGAGGGTTAAAATAGCCTTGGTGTGATCTCAGAGGTGAAATGCAGGACTGAAAAACCCACAGAAGGTGTAGAAGCTGTAGAGTAAAAAAAACAGCAGTTAGACAGAGGTGGAGAAACGATGGAAGAATCAGAGAGGGAGGGGTAGAGACAGAAAGAAAGCTGGGATTTATGGAGGGGAAACGACAAACAGCGAGCCACTTAAGGAATGGACTGATAAATACTATCGACAGGACAGCGATGGGGGAAGAGGGGGAGCAGAGAGATGGAGCTGCAGCGGAGCGTCGCGGGTTAATTGAGATAATATTGACCTCCTCCTCTAATCTCTTCAGGGGGAAACATGCTTCAGATTCATAAATAAATAGGAACATGAGCAACAATAAAAGCATTAGTGCTCTGATGGAGGAGGGCTAATGGCACGTCAATACTCACAGATTGCTCGGTGTGTGTGTTGCTGTGTGTATTCGGCTAAGAAGATACAGTCATAATCCAGATATACACCCACAGATACAGACTGTACAGGCATCACCTTCAGTTTTTATGCCCAACTTCTGATTTATGTAGTCATACTTTTAAGTGCTTTATTCCATCACATTATTTGATTTCTTACAGCTTTTAGTTTAGCTTTAATCCATTTATTTTAAAATGAATACTATTGTGCGAACTGCAAATTTTATTTCTAATTGCAATTTCTATTTCTAATGCACATTTACCTTGAATACAAGTCTGTAAAGACATTTGAACTGAGTTAACATTTATTCTGTGCTTGTATATAACAAATGCAATCAAGAATAATATCAATTTTTCTTTTATTTAAAAATGTGGAAAGAAAACTGGCTCACTGGCATCTGGATAATATGTAATAACAGGATTTTATTGCACAATGGATGGAGCTACAGGTACAAAAATTTATGACTTTTTGCAAACGTACTGGGCCTGTTAGAACTAAAACTAGATGGTAAGACTTGCTCATTTTACTCTAGTACATTCCATACATGTTCTCACACTGACGATCTGCCACTGCATCCATCAGTCTATGGACAGAGACTGAACAACTATTTTACCAAAGAATTAGGTCTGTTAGATGACCTACAGCAGCTTTTCTGACCTCCCATTCTAATCCCAGAGGCATTAGTATGGAGTTGGTCCCTTTGCAGCTCGAACAGCTTCCACTCTTCTGGGAAGGTTTTCTACAACATGTTGGAGTGTGTTTGTAGGAATTTTTGCCCATTCATTTAGAAGAACATCTGTGAGGTCAAATGTGTTGGATGGGGTTGAGGTCAGGGCTCTGTGTGGACCAGTCAGGGTCTTCCAGACCAAACTCATCCAACCATGTTTTTATGAAGCTTGCTTTGTCGAGCGCTGGTTCAGGGCCCATATGGACCACTGTGGTATGAGGGATGGACTGGAAGATGGAGAGGTGACAGTTTAGCCCTTGAGCACTGCTGAGGTGCCCTTGAGCAAGGCACTGGACCCCTCACATTGCTCCCTTGGCGCCTTCATGGGCTGCCTTCCTCGCTCTTCACCTCTCCACGCATGTTTACAAGCTCTGTTTGTGCATGATGTGTGTTCAGGACTGCATGTAATTGTGTGTGACTGTAAAAACAAAAAGAGTGGAGGATTCTGAAATTTCCCCATAAGGGGACGATTAAAGGATGTCTTTCTTTCTTTCTTTCTTTCTTTCTTGTGCACTGGGGCACAGTCATGCTAGAATAATAAAGGTTCTCCTGGCATTCACCAAACCCAGACCGGTCCATCAGACTGCCAGATACATAAGTGTGATTCATCTCTCCACAGAACACGTTTCCACAGCACCAGAGTACAGTGAGGGCATGCTTTACACCACTCCATCCAGCCCTTGGCAGACTGTGCCACGAAGCTTCCAGCACAGTTTCTTTGCTGATGTTATTGCCAGAGGGAGTTTGGAACTGCAGTTATCGAGTCATTATTTACTCTGTTATTTTAAGGACCAAAGTCGAAAATATCTATCTTAACACTGTAAATTCAGAACACGCACTATGTTGTTGGATGCCACATTGGTAAAAGACACCCAGAGGTCACTTACACCACAAATGTTCTCAGAAATTAACGCAAACATCAGCCTGCATTAAGTGAGACACACTGTGAGCTTTCAAGAGGACACACTGTCAGAGTATGGTGGTAAATACCTGTATTTTACCTTGACTGTGTGTTGTTTGTGTTGGAAGGTGTCTTGATGTACTTCTTGAATATTTCAGAGATAAATATCTAATGGCTACCCTCGCAAAAGGAACATAACTTGTGGTATTTATTTGCCTATTTGTTTACATGCATTTGTTTTGTGTCTGTGCGTGTTGGGTAAAACTGTTTGTGCATGTGTTAGTGAGTGTGTGTCAGTGTGTGTTGGAGGGGAGTAATTATAAAGTGCTTCTGTAGACTAATGAGCGTCAGGGGGGTGAGTGGAGGGGGGAGGACGGGGAAGTCGATCTTCATGCGGATGGCAGTCAGCTCTAATTTGTTATGATGGCTGCTGGCTTCCCAGAGCTGCAGTATCCGATAATTACACAGCACACACACACACACACACACACACACACACACACACACACACACACACACACACACACACACACACAGGTACACGCTGATCAACACCAACATCACGCTGAACTTCACCGATTTGTTACAATCCCCTGAAGTCTACAAGACAACACACACACTCAGAGGCCAGCTTTTTTTGTGGGCACTTCTGTCAATACCCAACACACCCAGCGTGAACCCTGCACTCAAACACTGCCCCCTGCCTGCAGCTGGCAGCACAACACTGACACCTAACCCTAAAGCTGAAATGTAAAATTAAATCTAACATCTGAAAGAGCACTTTGTATGAACTTTGGCATCCCACAAGGCTCGATTCTGGGTCCTCCTATATTCAGTATCTGCATTTTTCTGGTTTTACTTATACAAAGGAACTGAGCATATTTGAATATATAAATTTACTTCTACTTCTTGCTTAAACATTTAGTAGTTAACAGGCCAGATATTTGCCTCAGGAGTTGGTGGAGACCAAAATGGAGCTAAAAGAGCGGAAACAATGGGCTTCTGTTCGTTAAACACCACTCCTAATAAAAAGGCAAGTCAGGGTAATAATTTTTATTTAAAACATAATTCAGATTGCCAAGAACAGAGGATGATAAGAGGATAGTAACAACCACACTTACCCTCAGGATCTCAGAAGAAACTTATTTTGAAATAATATCGTAACACCAGCTTTAACACCTAACTTCCTTCCTCCTCCCCTACATTTCCTGTGTTTCCTACCTGCTGGCATCCGGTCCCGGTTTGAGGCGTCCCTGAGCGTTGGCCTCCCATACGCTGTTGGCCAGCTCGTTGCCGATGGCCGACATCACCTTGATGAGCTCCAGCGGCCACTCGTCAAGGTCCAGAGAGCGAACCCTGGACAGGTGAGTGCCCAGGTTCCTGTGGATGCCTGAGCACTCGATGCAGATCAGGGCCCCAAGATTCAGACTCGCCCAGTCTGGGTCTGGATGAGACAAGTTCAGGTTGTAGAAAATAAGCTTCTGTTTTATTTCTTAATGTCTTACATTCAACAAACAGACTGAATTCTGAGTATATTTAATCGCATTTTTTTTCTGTTTAAAATCGATCTCCAGAGGAGGATTCAGAGATGCTGTTCAAAGCTCTGATAAAAATACCGGCCGGCATTCTTTAATATTTCTATTTATGTTTAATATGCAGTTCACATCTCTTCTCCCTTCACTCCTGAAGACAACCCTGATACCTCAGTTTTCTATTCACCACTGGGAAAAAGTGGATCATAAGACCTCTAGGCTATAAGGCAACAGTCATCCATACTTTAACCCATCGTCATGAATTCTGGGTAATGACCAAAAGAGTACAGAAGAGTTTATTTCATGCCGTGGTGGCTGCCACTCACTGCGACTGGCTGAAGAGGTCGACCATCCAGAGTTTCAGAAAGCTAGAAACATGACTACTAGAATTTTAGACCTTCTTCAGAAGTCATTTGGGAACAAATCTGGATGGAGTTGGAAATGACTCATCATTGTGTGACAAACTAAAACTGAGCATTCAGTTCAAAGTGAAGTGACAAGAAGAGAACGAGTTCTACTGTTGTCCTTTTCCTTCATCTAATTCTTTAAAATACTTTGATAGCATTTCAAAATTGGACCAGTGGTGGCTGTAACTTGTCTATTGACTCCTCACTAATGGTTACATCGTGATAAATCAGTACAATCAGTACTGTTGCTGTAACAGATACGATGGTTGGCTTTTTTTTTTTGCTTTGTGTATCTTGTACAAAAGTAACTTACAAATTAGAGGAACCAGCTGAGGTGGTTTGGGTAAATGATTAGGAGCTCAAATCAAACCTACCCTCCTGGATGTCATCATATTTACACAGTATTAGTGACCCCAACTGAGTTAAGTTACAGTCCTGTGAAAAACTAAGTACACCCCATGATTCAGTAGCTTGTAGAACCACCTTTAGCAGCAGTAAATTGAAGAAATGGTTTTCTGTTTGACTTTATGAGGATCTCACATGGAATTCACGTCTTCAGGTCCCACCACAGCATTTCATTCAGGTTGAGGTCTGGACTTTGCTGTGTTTGGGATCATTGTCCTGTTGTGTGACCCAGTTTGGGCCGAGCTTTAGCTGTGGGACAGACGTCCTCACATTTGACTCAACAATACTTTGGTATACAGAGGAGTTCATGGTGGACTCAATGACACCAAGGTGCGCAGGTCCTGTAGCTACACATCGTCAGCCCTCCAGCACCATGCTGATATGCTGAGTTTGGCTTTCATTGGTTATAACCACACTTCTCCAGTGTGGTCTGGTCTGTCCAAAGGACACTGCTGCAGAATTCTTGTTGTTTGGTCAGATTCAGCTTTGCAAACCCAAGCTGTGCTGCCATGTTCTTTTTAGAGATAGGATACTTTGGCTTGGCAGCCCTTCCAAACAAACAAACTGTTCAGTCTTTTTCTAACTGTCCTGTCACGAACTTTAACCTTTAACCTGCGAACTGAGGCCTGTAGAGTCTGAGA
>VUQH01068563.1:16558-27598 GCA_015106775.1 Etroplus canarensis
GAGGCTTTCTCCTGCAACCCTTCCAAACAAGCCACACTTCTTCAGTCTTTTTCTAACTGCCCTGTCATGAACTTTAACCTTTAACCTGCGAACTGAGGCCTGTAGAGTCTGAGATGTAGCTCTTGGGTTCGTTGCAGGGCCTGACCTTCGACTGAATTTGCTGGGACGTCCACTACAAACTGTCAAAACTTCTGCTATCACAGAGGCGCCCTTACTGGCTGATGATCACCTGGCTGCTACTGATCCTCTTACTTCCTATGTGAGCAGTAGGGGTGCACTTAGTTTTTCACAGGATTTTAGTTTCTGGATAGAAACAGAAACCATCTTGTTTTGACACTGTTGGTGGTTTGTACTCACTCTGTGCGTCACAGTCGGCACAGCGGCTGTTCCCTCGAATGCTTCGGATCGACTGCAGAGCCATCGCCTCCGTCTGGCTCGTCAGCCGAGACTAAAAGAAAGAGAGGACACTGATGTCTTATTCTTGGTAATTGTTGGATTATGAAAGGCCTGGATGTTCTCAGGCCTTGAAATGATCTGCTTGAGTATTTGGTGTATTGACAGTTTGTGGGATTAACCAGCATCCGAACACTGATCACACTCCTGTGGTTTGGACTGCACTGCCTCTCAAATACACTGAAAGCAGATGTGAGGCGCTGCTGTTTCGGGTTAAGCCCACCGATGTCGGCGAGGAGAGAAACAACACAAATGGAATCAGGGAGGGAGGGGGGCACAGCGTTTTATTTTTGGGTGGGAGGGCAATAAAAAGGCTGAGCGCCTGAGGCGTAAACACATCAGGCCTCGGCTGAGACGGAGCCGCCTGCTGCAGGTGGAAAATGGCAGCGGCGAGGCTCGATGTGAGCTACAGTAATTGCTATTTTCTAATTATGTGAGTGAAAGCGTGAGTGTGTGCGCAGAGGAGGGAATACGGCGTGTGTGCGTTTGATGTGGACAAATGTGAGTGACGGCAGAGCCCGGCTCACCTTGTTCTTGCTGCTCTCGCAGGACTGCAGGCTGGCCAGGATCTGGCTCTCGATGACCTGAACCCAGGCGTCTCGCTCCTCGTAGGAAGTGGCTTCAAAGTGCCACGTCTGGCCCGTCAGCGACACGATGGTGAACTCAAAGTTCTCCTCTTGTTCTGTCGGGGAGAGAGTGTGGACAGTCAGGACAGAGACTCAGTGAAAAGACGCCCTGACTGAAACGCTCCACCTCGGCCATTTGGTTCAAAAGCTTCTTCATCGAACATCGTCTGATCGAGCTTCGATGAGATGATGTAAACATACTAACTGTAGGCGCCATTTGATTTGATTTGAACGGGGTTTTGGCTTCACATCTTCAGCCGCATTTAGAAAAGGTTCAATGAAACTGAACAAGTGTCCCCCGCAGAGCCTCAGAAGCCGCTCGGTGCAGACGCTCCAGCAGACACCTGCTCGCCCGGACTGACCACCGCCGACTTACATGACCCCGCCCCCTAAAGTCAGGATGTCACCCAAATTACCGAAGGTCCTCGGACCGTCCTGACATGTGAGCGGGAGAGGTCAGTCATTACAATCAGGACCGGCTGGAGGGGGGACATATGGATCTATTACCCAGAACCCCCTCAGAGGTTAATGGGACAATCAGGAGTCAATTAGACTGAGTGTGTGTGTGTGTGTGTGTGTGTGTGTGTGTGTGTGTTTGGATACGACTGAGGAACATTCAAGGTCTGCCAACTTTTTTTTGTTAAAGCAACAGCAAAAAGGTTTGACAGCGTGGCAGAGTGACACATTAAAGGAAAACTTCACTTACTGTTAGTTTTCAAGACCAGCAAATCTACACAAGTGTGAAGCATGAAAAGCTCAAACCCATCTTTATAACTAAAACATTTAAGAAATCTAATATTCTAAAGATAAATAAACACCAAAACAATGAGGATAAAATCCCAAAAATGCATGAAAAATGCCTAAATATACCAATAAATAAATCCCTAAGAATAGATATAAAATCCCTAAATATGTGTAAAAAAATGCCTAAAAATACCAATAAACAAATCACTAAAAATATCCATAAAATTCTTAAAAGTATTATTAAATAAATTCCCAAATATCTGCAGAAAATGCCTAAAAATGCCAATTAATAAATCCCTAAAATATACATAAAATTCCAATATCAATAAATAAAATGACTAAAAACTTTATAAAATACCCAAAAAGTACTAATGTCTACAAAGGGATTGAAAACATTCATCAAATGGTACAATAAAATAAAAATAACACTGAAATAGAATAAACTAAATAAAGATTAACTAATAAAATGTTTTAGAAATAAAATGGAAACATCTAAAAATATCTATAAACTGTTAAAAAAAAAAGAATAAAAGGTAAAATTTATTTTTAAAAAATCTAAAATATCAAAAATATTCCACACAAATGTTAGGAAAAAATCTCAGAAATAAAATCTGAAAAAAATCTGAAAAAATACACGAAAAATTCATTCTAAAATATTGGTAAACGCCCGTAAATTTGATATTATATTGTATTTCTGTGTCAGTCAATAAAATATCAGCTGATCTCACAGATTCCTCCATGAGAACTGCAGTGGTACGGCTGCCTGTTGAGCCTATGAAACACAAAGAAACGACGTGTGCTCACATCTCATTTCTACGAACGCATTCAGCTGAGGGAGAAAAGCAACTTTTTACATGTTTAAACTACAATGTTGCTATCAGTACATTTAGCAACATTTAAAGAGTTAAACATGCACATAATCTCTTTAGAATCCAAATATTTCCAGAAGTAAAGACATATGTTTTCCTGATCAGACACTTATAACTGCTCATAACTAATAATTACGTTTTTATGTTGACTCTTATGTGAAACAGGAGACGTAAACTGGATCAGTGGTGCTTTCAGGTGTAACTTTCACCAGTGCCTGTTGGATAAACAGGTTTGTGTCATTTTTTAAGACTCAGACTAAACTTTGCTTTATTTCTGAGTGGACTTTAAAAACCTCCGTGTTTCTGCTTCTGCATCACGCCACAGATGTCTTCATCTCGGCCACATTTGGAAGCCGTTAGCGGCCGCGGAGAGGACGGGCGGGGGAGGCAGAGGATCGCCGCCGCAGCAGATCAGACTACAAGCTGCTGCTGTTTACAATTAGCCCCGATGAGGAGGCAAGAGGAGGGGACACGGGGGTAATCACTTAATCAAAGGACGCCCTCCAGCAAGCCTGATAATTCCCAGGATTCCTCCGTTTATGCCGGTGCGACCCGGAAACGTTTTCCTTCATCCGAACCCGCGCGGCTCGGGTAATCGCTCACGACACTCTGGGCGAGGGTTTCTGGAAGCAGCCGTTCGTGACGGGCGGCGGGGGAAGATGAGCGATTTAATCAGTCGGAGAGCGGTCACGGCCGGCCCGCCAGGGAGCGCCCATTTGCTCCTCCTCAACTCCAGTCATTTGGCTAATTGGGAGCGTCTCAGAGCAGCGGAGCTGAAGCTGCCCTCCGGCTTCGCTCCGGATAATCAATGGCTTTGTCTGAGGAGGGGAAGGACGGAAGGTAAGGATGGAAGGAAGAGCCCTGAGGCGAACGGCAGGCTGAGGAAGCCCTCCGCTTCCAGCGTGAAGAGATTGGAAACACGTTTGCCGTCCAAAGTTTCTCTTACCGGAGATAACCGAGGATGGTTTTCATCTCTGAGCCGCCGCGGGCGGCCGACGGCCCAGTCCGATGAGCTGATGTTCATTAAAACTACTGTTTACAAGTGCTGGTTAATGAGCCAAGGTTAAACCTGAGCTGTGCTGCAAACCAGCAGCTGAGTGAAGCAAAAAATAAAAGCTGGAACTTTTCTCTCAAGAAAACAATGAAACAGAAGCGACAGCAGAGCGGAGCTCTGAGCTGCTTTTCTCCAGGTGGTCGTCTGTTGTTGGGCGAGGAGCCAGAAATAAGTTTTTAGTGGGAGCGGCTGAATTAATCAACATTAACATTAATGAAGCCTAATTAATGCAGAAAACCTGCAGCTCCAAACTGGAAATGAGTCGCGCGGCTCAAGAACCAGCGAGAGAGAAAAGACAAGGAAATGTGGAAAAATGTGTCATAAAATATATGTCTGAAAAAAAAGAATAAAACTCAAATAAATCTGAATAAAATACATAGATTATTAAATAAAATGAGCAAAAAATATTAAGTCCAAAATATTAGAACATATTTTTAATGTGTTTTAAAAAATAGCAAAAATTCCCCACTTTAACAAAAATGTTCAAATAACATTGAAAAATATTTTAGAAAACATGCATGGAGTTTTCTGCTAAATTAAATAAAACCAAAAATATTAATAAAACATCTGAATATTTACTTTTGTTTACAAGAAATAAAATATATGGACAAAAGTATCCAGTCACACCTCTTAATGAGTGAATTCAGGTGCAACTCAGCCACCAAGTGTCAGACCACGTAAAGTTACAGAGTGGGGTTGCTGAGTGCTGAGGAGCAGAGTGTGGAAAAGTGTCCAACACTCTGCTGACTCAATAACTGCAGAGTTCCAAACCTCCTCAGGTTTAACATCAGCACAAAAACTGTGCACCAGGAGCTTGATAGGTTTCCATGGCGAGCAGCTGGAAACAAGCCTTACATCACCAAGCACACCATCAAGCGTCAGATGGAGTGATGTAAAGCACACCGCCACTGGACTCTGGAGCAGCGGAAACATGTTCTGTGCAGTGACCAATCACACTTCTGACAGTCTGATGGACCAGTCTGGGTTTGGTGAATCCTGTCTGACTGTAAAGTTTGGTGGAGGGGGGATAATGATATGGGGTTGTTTTTCTGGGTTTGGCCTTGGCCTCTTAGTTTCAGGAGGGAAATCTTAATGCTGCAGCTTACAAAGACATTTTGGACAAGTCTATGCTTCCAACTTTGTGGGAACAGTTTGAGGAAGGACCTCTTCTGACTGTGCCCCAGTGCACAAAGCAAGCTCCATACAGGCATGGTTGGATGAGTTTGGTTTGGAGGAACTTGACTGACCCACAAAGAGCCCTGAACTCAACCCCATGCAAACCTTTGTGAGAATGGAGATTGTGGGTCAGGCCCTCTCATCCAACATCAGTGTCTGACCTCACAAATGCTCTTCTAGACGAATGGGCAGAAATTCCCACAGACACTCTAACATCTTGTAGCAAGCCTTCCCAGAGGAGTGGAAGCTGTTACAGCTGCAAAGAGAGACCAACTCCACCTTAATGCCTCTGGATTTAAAATGGGAGGTCAGAAAAGCTAATGTAGGTGTAATGTTTAGGGTTTCCAATACATCTGTCTATATAGTGTCCCTAATGACCATAAATCTTTGGCAAAATCATGTTTGTGCTTCTGTCCATAGTTGGATCCTGTGGATCCCCCTGCAGATGATAATCAGCAGAGTACGTACTGAGTGTACTAACAGAGCATAAATAAGTCTCGCCATTTCATTTTAGATCAGTTCTCGAGGGTTCTACCTCACAACTCGGAGCATTTTGAGCTCCGGTTATTCATTTTACTGCAAATAAAGTGACAGTAGGAGCACCTTCTGCTGCCGTCCATCACATTTCATGACTCTCTGGCTTCAGCGTGGGTAATACCACCATCAAAGGACCTCTGTAGTAACAGGAAGTCAAAGCTCTGCACGTGAAAATGTGTCTAATGAAGGGCAAACTGCACATAATGCAGAAAGTGAGTGCATTCAGAGCTCCTGGGTGAACACCGGGCGCCTCTTCGTTCTAAATGACGGCTCCCCCATCAAGCGCCGCCTGAGCCCTGCAGGGTCAAGAGCCAGAATCCCATCATAATTAAACTCCCATGATTCTCTGTTTTCAGGGGGAAGGGGAGGGGTGTGGGCTGCATGACAATTATGGAAACCAACAATCCAGAAAGGCCCTGCCTCTCTGCAGCGTAAATTAAATGCTGTTTGTGCGTTTAAATGCTGCACGTTGACCCAGTGCAGCACAGGTAGATCCCCTATCTGAACCCGAGCTACAACCAGCAGCCATAATTTCACAGTCATTTTATAGTATTTTTTAATCCTCTTCAAAGCTTTTGTGGCACATTTCCCCTTCCTGCTCTGACCTGAAGCAGAAGCTCCATGTTCTTACAGACTATGGAGCCTCAGGAGTTGGTGGAGACCAAAAACAGAGACAAAAAATAAGCTACAGCCGTTTTCTCACAACAGAAACAAGCTGAGAAAGTGACTTTTTCAACTATAATGAAACTTCAAGTCGTAGTCAGTGGTTAAGTAAGAACCCAGAAATAAAGGTTAACCCTTTGGAGTCGCCGGCACGTCCAAATCACATGGCGTAGCTGCAAGACGCAGCCTCCCCGAGCCGCCGTTTCAGCTCATGTTGAAAGTTTGGACTTAAAGCTGTAAACCAGTTTTTAAATCGTGCTGATAGGCCGAGTAAAACTAGATTTATGGTAAATAATGTGCTCCATGATGCAGGAAGAAGCAGGAAGGAAGGCAGGAAGGAGAGCGCGTGCAAGGAAAAAAAAGTCACGCCCCTTATCCTATTTGGTGGAAAAATGAACCACATTAACCAGTGAAAACACTTCATGGCATTTGGTTGCTAAGGAAAAGGGAGACGTCCAGGGTGTGACAGCAGCGAAAGAGACAGAGACAGAGACACATAGAGTGTAAGGTTTGAGATTTGTGACATTGTGATATGTCGCTGTGTGTTTCATCTGATTCTTTTGTAAATAGTTACAAAATAGTTACACCTGAGATATTTCCGGCATTTTAATGTAAAAAGTTATAACTTTGTTGTTTGCTAAATTTATACTTAAGTTTTTGAAATATACACTTTATATTTTCATTCTAAGTTATAAAAATGGTTCGTTAAACATGTTTTGATTTGCACAAACGTCTTCTTGAGTGATTTTAAGTCCAACATGTTAATACAGTTTGTCAGAATGGAAAAACTAACAATAAAGTTACAAAGTGAGGCTGTGCTGAAAAACATGACAAAGGTAAACAGTGTTTACAGTGAAATATAAAAAGTAAAATCAAAAGTCGTCAAAAATGACCAATTATACCCCAGACTCCAGAGGGTTAAAGACTAAATTAATCAGTATTAATATTAATGAAGCCTAATTAATGTTAAAAACCGGCAGCTCCACTCTGGAAATGAACCGAGCAGCAGACAATAAAAAAAAGTTAATTGTTCACATTTTCTTCTAATAAAAGAAGAAAATGGGGAAAAATACAAAACTTTCTAAAAAAATATAAAAATATATAAATAATATAAATTATTCTGGAATAAAACTTCTAAAAAATATTAGAAAATTATCAGAAAAAATACAACAAAGCCTAAAAAAAATGAAGAATAAAATGTTCAAAAACATAACAGAAATGTGCTTAAAAAGAAATTAATAAAAACACTTCAAAAATTTAAAATTCAATGAATATTATTCAAATATCTGAAAAAGAGGGATAAAATGGCCAAGGAATTTAATGGACTTAAATGCTCCACTAAAATCTCTGTAAAATATAAAAAAATTACCAGAAAATTCAGTAAATGTTACTAAAGTGTGACTGAAAAAAAAACTGTTTAAAAAAAAAAGTTGTACAGAACAGCCAAATCAATATGAATAAAATATCTAAAACCTGCTACACAGTAAACAGTTTGAAAAAGATTAATAAAATATCCAAAAAATGTTACTAAGTACAAATAAGCCATGTAAAATTTACAAAACTATAATGTCTAAAAGTAAAACAAATTTAAACATTCGAAACTGTCAGAGATTATGCAGCATTTAGTGGCTAAAAAGACAGATATTCAATTCAATTCAGTTCAGTTCAATTCAATTTTATTTATCTAGCGCCAATTCACCAAAAAAGTCGCCTCAAGGCATTTTAAACTGTAGTGTAAAGATACTACAGTGTTAAAGGGAAAACCCCAACAATTCTGTCAAAACGTAGAGGAGACCAAAAACAGAGCAAAACAAGAAAAGTTGAGTTACATTTATTGAGTGGAAGCCATCATGACTAAGAGATGATCGTTTTGTTTTGTCACTGCTGAAAACTATTCTTAAGACCTCATTTTCTTTGATTATAATTTCAGAATCAATACTGACTCTGTATCCAATCAGCCCATTGAAAACATGAGTGCTCTTTGAGGACGGTTATAACCTGCAGTTGCATCTCATTCCGCAGCTTTCCAACCACATCACACGAGCTCAGTTTTCTGAGTGTTTTAAGGACCTCACAGCTTTTAGTGTTAAAGTTACCAAGACCAAAACTTTTAAGGCAAATACCAACGAGCAGTTAGTATGTGAAGAATTTTTCTAAAACTAGCATCATTGTCTTGACATTAAAGACAAAAGCAAGTTAAAATGTGCTTGAATTTGCTGATTTGAATTTGTTTTAAAAATAACTTTTGGGTCAAACCGTCCGGATTCGTGATCCTCTGAGTCGCTCTCAGTTCTTTACTTGCTCGGCCTCCGTTGCTTCTGCATGCAACTAAACGCATGCATGAGAGTACAAACACACACAAACACGCAAACGGCGAGCATGCCGCGCCATATTGGTAATTACCGCCACCGCTCTCGGCTACTGTGGGTGACATTCGCACAGAGAGAGGTGGCACAGAGGCAATTTGTGAACTCTGACACCGGCAACCTTTAGCGGCAGAAAGAGAACAAACCAAATATACAGCATTTACAAGACGCAGGGAGAGGAGGGTGGGGCGAGGGGGGCAGGACATGCATACAAGCCTATCATCCATCCGGGGTGCGAGGTGTCGCGGCGGCCCAGCGGGAGGTGTGTGTTTGAGAGCGGAGGACGGGAGGTGCAATGAGAGGGGAGGCGTGAGGGAGACAAAAGGGGGCCTCGGGAAACACAAATTAAAAGCCTTAAATGTCACCGCACACAGTATTGCTTTGCGACACAGGTCATTACTCCCCATATTATTCGCAGCCTTTTACAACATTAATAACCTGGAAAATATTGCAGACGATTGTTCAGAAGTCGCTCAGAGAAAGAAACGTGGCTCTGTTTTATTTTTTTAACAAACAGATGAAGAAGTGGAGGAGGAGGCGATTCGACCAACAGAACTAAACCACAGGAGGAACTTGATGATGGGAAATCACACCAGAAGACGCTGGAGAACACCATCACACAGAACGTATGTCACGTCCAGCACCAGCCGCACAGCGCATGCTTCCAGGGTGGGTGCGTTTGGTTGGCTGGGCCCTCACAGGTGAGGTGGGCGGGGCAGATGAAAACGAGGAGAGGAAAAACAGAGGTTTTCTCCACCGGACCAAACAAAACAAATGGACACACCAGGAGAGAAGTGATTTGGTGATTTGCAGTCAAAAGACTCCAACAGGCCATAACTGCTGGAACTACTGAACATACAGCTGTGTGGTTCACAAAGTTAAAGAAGCATTATTTTTTTCCAAGGATGATGGTACCCAACCTTTGTACATAAAAACAACTGTGACTCTCAATGTGCATTTACAGTTACTGACCACAAAAACTCCTTAAACCTGATTATTTTAGTCACTTTCACCCTGAATTACCAGCTTCTACACAGAACTGCTTCTTCTCAAACTGCAGAACTGTGAAAAAGTCTTAAATCACCCCAAATTTCTTTAGATTTTGCTGTGGACTGATTTATATAGAAGCGCAAACATGAATGGAAATGGAAAGTAAGGTACAAACAGAGTTTGTGTAATTCTAACCAGCTTGAAAGTCAGTATTTGGTCCGAGCTCCTTTATTCTTCAGCACAGCCTGAAACCTGAGCCAAGCTTTCTGTCATTTCTTTAAAAAGTCTTCAGGAATAGTTCTCCAGGTTTCTTGAAAGACATTCCAAAGCTCTTCTTTGGATGCTTGCTGCCTTTTGTTCTGTTCTCTGTCAACATGATCCCACACTGCTTCAATAATAGTGAGGTCTGGGCTCTGGGGAGGCCAATCCATGACTGATAGTGTTCCATTGTGTGTTTTTCTATCCAGGTAGGCTTT
The DNA here is from genome assembly GCA_015106775.1 of Etroplus canarensis. Classification (NCBI taxonomy): domain Eukaryota; kingdom Metazoa; phylum Chordata; class Actinopteri; order Cichliformes; family Cichlidae; genus Etroplus; species Etroplus canarensis. Next base: position 26,513 of record VUQH01068563.1, read on the forward strand.
TATTGCACTGGCAGTGTGTTTGGGATCATGAAACTGCTGCTGATCAGACACTTTTCAGATGGATCAAATCTGATGGTACCTTTCTGGGTTCATAATACCATCATTTTTGACAAGATCTCCAACACCACTGGCTAAAATGCAGCCCCAAACCCATGACAGAGCCTCCACCGTGTTTTACAGATGACTGTAGACACTCACTGTTGTACCTCTTTCCTGACGTCCTCCATACACCGATCAGGCATAACATTATGACCACTCGGCTAATATCGTGTTGGTCGTGTTCCTGCCAAAACAGCTCTGGCCCATCAAGGCATGGACTCCACTGGTTCACCACTGTTCTTCCCTTGGACCACTGCAGACCAAGAAGACCCCACAGGGGTTGCAGGTTTGACCCAGTCATCTAACCATCTCAATTTGGCCCATTGTTCCCACTTCTAAAACATCAAATTTGAGGACAAACTATTAATTTGTTGCCATATATCTTGGTGATGAGAAGATATTCAGTGTTATTCACTTCACCTGTCAGTGGTCATAATGTTATACCTGATCAGTGTATGTCCAAACAAAAACACTTTGAAAGACCCCCAGAAAGCCTGGAGAACAAAACCACTTTACAAAGGACAAAAAAAGTCAACATATAAAGAAAATACAAAGAAATGAGGGGTGGCTCAAGACTTTTGCAGAGTAATGTATGGGAGGACCTAGAGGCCAGTCAGCAACCCCCTTGCAACTCTAAGTTCTTGCAACCTCCAGCAACTGCTACACAACTGGAATTAAATGTTTTAATTGGTTAGGTGGTTGGTGCCGGAAAAAGCACATTTTACCACAGTCAAGTGGTTGCCAAGTGGTTGTCGACCAGTTTCTATAGGCCTGTGTGACTGTGGCTTCAACTATCAGTTTTTGCTACTTTAAACAACGACTTTTAGACTTCTTTTATGGGAAAAGGAGCCTTCAGTCCACTTTTTACAATCTTCTATAGGAGAATGTTTATATTCTCATGAAGCAAATCGTTTTCCCTTCTTTACAATCAGCAAAACCAAAGCACAGTTTGCATTTTGACTAGCGGCTTTTTTTTTTTTTCTTTTT
>VUQH01068563.1:27618-55019 GCA_015106775.1 Etroplus canarensis
TTTACTAGCGGCTTTTTTTTTTTTGCTTTGATGGTCCTGTTTATGACACCAACTTATTGATGCCACAAGTTGTTGGTTCATTCAGGAATTAGCCTTTGCATTATAAAAATCTAGTTTCTCAATGCTGTTTGTTTAGACGTGTAGAGGACTGCAAATCACCAGCTCATTCATTCCTGGGTAATGACAGGAAATGTCCAGCACAGGGGACTCCAACCCTGCAGAGGTGGGAGGGTCAGGGTGCGGTCAGGTGGTGGACTCTCCATCCCACCACAGCAGTGTTTTTACCTTCTGAGTTGTGCAGACTGTTGGCGTAAATGCTGCGAAGGCTACTGACACGATTTAGTTTCCAAGCTCTACGTTTGGCTGCATCCCCCGACGGCAGGAAGAGAGAAGAGAGGGAACCACGGAGGAAGGAAGGAAGGAGGAAGAAAGCGGGAACAACAGACGAACAAAGCAAGAATGTAGAACGTACAAAAAAGGAATGAATGAAAGAAAAACAAAACAGGAACGAAGGGGAAATAAATCAGGAATGAAACAAGAACAAGAAGAAGGAATGAATGAGGAATGAAGAAGGATGAAAGAACAATGAAAAAAGTTATGGAGGAATGAAGGAATAAAGGAATAAAACAGGAACAAAGGAAGAGCAAAATAGGAACAGCAGGGGTACAAAAAAGGAATGAATAGGAAGAAAGGTGGAACCAACAGGGAACAAATCAGGAAGAAGGAGGAACAAAAGAGGAACAAGAAAAGAATAACAGGGGAACAAAATATGAACAATGGGAATGAAGAAGGGACCAAATAAGAACAAAGGAGAAACAAAATGGGAGTAAAGGCGTAATGAAATCATAAACAAAGTAGGGACAAGATGGGAACAAATGAGGAATGGAATTTAAATAAATCAGGAATAAATTAGAAAAGAACAGGCAATGAAGAAGGAACAAAATAAGAACAAAATGGGAACAAAATAAGAATAAAACATGAATGAAGGGGGAATGAAGATGGGAGGAACAGGAATAGAAGGGGAACAGAGGAGGAAAAAAGGGGTAACAAACCAGGAATGAAAGAGGGAGGAGGGGAAATGAAGGAGGAATAAAGAAGAAACAAAGGATGAAATAAATATGAAAAAAGGAGTACGATGGAGTAATAAAGGAGAAACAAAGGAAGAACAAAGAAGGGGGAATGAAAGGGGAGTGTGGAAGGACAAAAGGGGGTCAGGAAATGGAATAAAGGGATAAAAAAGTACGAATGACAGAGAAACAAAGGGAGGAACAGGGAGGAATGAAAGAGGAAAAGAGAAACAGAAGCAATAAAGAAACAGCAACAAAAGGGGAATTAAGAAAGGAATAAAGAGTGAACGAGGGGAACAGAGGAGAGACGAGGACAGATTTGAGGAATGAGACGACATGTATAAGAGTGACAGAAAAGGGGAAGAGAGAGAGAGACAGGCATCAAAAACAGCAGCGTAGCAAAGCTTTGGAGAGGGGTGTGGCTTGGTGCTGAAGTGGGTGTGGCCAGTAAGCACAGTGAAGGGATGAAATTCAGTTAGAGCGCGACAAAACTCATTTTTAAAGGTTCTTCCACCAAAAACAAAAACCGGTATGAAACTGAAAGGTCTGAATCGAGGAGTTATCACTACATTTATTCATCATCACATTTTATCTGCTACCTGAAACTTTAAACCCACAGAAAATGAAATAACAACAGCCTGCTAATGTCAACAAAACACAACACCTCCTGCAGAAAGAATAAAATGATTAATCACCAACACTTCAGTATAAAAGCCACATTTTGCTATAAAAATGAAAAAACGTGATTACTTTTTAACTGTTAAACCACAACCATCCAACAGATGGTGGCATGAAAAGAAAATCACATATGAAACTTCTGTTTGATTTTGCAGACTCTGACTCTTCCTCAGGTTTGAGCTCTGTGACCCCTGACCTCTGCGAACTCCTGTAATATTCACTCCCCTGGGGCTACCGCAAGCATTTTCCACCAAACCAACATTTGCTGGGGATGAAATACTGCCGCGGTTGACGCCTTAAATGTTAGTCTGCTTGTTTTCCTCGATCTGCCACGGGAGACGAGGCGAGTGACGGTGGAAATGAATCAGGGTCGCGTTAAAAAGGTCACAGGTTAGAGCCCCGAGAGTGTGAGCAGAGAGAGAGAAGCTGCTGCCCGCTCAGTGAAGAGATCAGATTTATGTCTCGGATATACAACAAGATAAAAAACAAGTCACAATGAGGAAGTTGAGTACTGACACAACAGTTTGACCTCCGTGACTGAAGAAACCACCCCTCTGCAGTCTTGTGAAGAATGAAGTACAGGATTTCAGACGGTAACGGATTCACTGATCGTCAGCCAGTGTGAGCACCTCTGTAAAAGCACAAGTTTTGACAGTTTGCTGCTCTGGAGCATTCAGGTGTGTGTTAACACAACGCTACAATCTTCCCAGGAGTGGACGTCCCAGCAAACTGACCCCAAGGTCAGGCTGTGCAAAAAGCCCAAAAGCTACATTTTAGACTCTACAGGCCTCAGTTAGCAGGTTAAAGGTTAAAGTTCATCACAGTAGAAACAGAAAAAGACTGAACAAGTATGGCCTGTTTGGAAGGGTTGCCAGGAAAAAGCCACTTCTCTCTAAAGAGAACAAACCCTCAAGGCCTAAGTTTGCAAAGATGCAGCTCAACAAACCTCAATTCTTCTGGAACGATGTCCTTTGGATGGACCAGACCAAAGTGGACATGTCTGGTTTATGTGCACTATGGCCAAACACAGCACATCAGCACAAATACCTCATACCAACTGTTAAGCACGGTAGTGGAGGGCTGATGATTTGGGCACCTTGTAGTCACTGAGTCGACCATGACCTCCTTTGTATACCGTGGTATTGCAGAGTCAAATGTGAGGCCATCCGTCTGAGAGCTAAAGTTTGGTCTAAATTAGGTCATACAACAGAACAATAATCCCAAGAATTGCAACAAATCTACAACGGAATGGCTGAGAAAGAAAAGAATCAAAATGTTGCAATGGCCCAGTCAAAGTCCAGACCTCAACCTGACTGAAATGCTGCATTGGGACCTGAAGAGCTGTGCAAAATAAAAGAACTGAAGCAACATTGTAAAGAAGAGTGGGCCAAACAATCAAGACTAGAAAGAACTAAGTATTTTTGCTGCCTTCTGAATTAACAGAAGTTTATATAACTAGACTGAGCCTTGATGAACTGTTTTATTTGCTAGTTTGGTTTCGGCTTAACATAAAGTTAGATCTGTGAAGTGCCTGTGTGGCCGAGTTCATTTGAACTGTGTGGTACTTTTCATGTGTGATACTGGAAGAATAATCAGGGGCCATGTGATTAAAGAAGGTATGATCCTGAATGAGTTTTGGTGACAACAGTTTGTATATTTTGGTGTCATTTATGTATTTTAAGCCTCTTCAAGGTCTTGACACTAAATGAAAATGATCTTTTAAATACATATCTGATACAATCTATGTGCTGTGTGCTGTCCCTGTTAAATAAATGTGTCTGGATCATTTTAATGCAACACTGGCAACCTCAGATTTCCATACTTGCAATTTATTCTCATATGTTTTGGAAACTGGTGTGTGTCAGCAGGAGTAAAGCTCAAACAGTGACTGACAGGTAAGTGTGGGACCACCTGGACTCTCCTCCACTGAGGCCCTCTTTGTTCCCCCTCTGCTTGACCCCTGCTGACCCTAATTGACCTACGACAGCGGGCGGTGCCCATCTTCCTGATTAACCCCGACGTTGAAGGAATTCATGGCCACAATGAAGCAGTCAGAGCCCGGCGTGCTGCAGGTGCACTGACCACCTCACAAACGTGAAGCTCTTCAGCTGAGACACCATCACAGATGAATGTCATCTGAGAGGCACACGCATACTTTAAACGCCAGTTCTAAGGAGTTTTCTGGTTGAGGAATCAAAGCCGGCGATTCTCCACACAAACTCCAGGAATGTGGTCAGAGACGCAGCCAGGGGGTCAATTCAAGCTTCTGAAGCTGAGCGAGGGAGTTTCAGGTCACCCTTCAAAGCTCCAACTGCAGGGTGATGTCGAGGCTGTGATCAGCAGGGGGTCTACCTGACACAGGTGTGTGTGTTATTAAAGCATCGATTCGTCCTCTCATTATGATACCTGGACGACTCCCGCGAAAATACCCAGAAGATCCAGATGAGTCAGACTGAAAACATCCACACAAACTATGTGTGTCTAAGTCAACACTCTGAGAGGACAGAGAAACTGAGACCGGCTCAAAGCAGCTGCAATGATCTGGACATGTCTGAGTCAAGAAGGCAAAACCACATGAACTTAAGACGTCCACTTCCAAACATGCACAAGACTGGGACGTCAGACAGTCAAAGCATTTATGCAAAAATCAACAATCCTTAGTAAAAATATCAAGAAAGCCACAGAAACACAAGGGTGCAATCACCTTGGACATCAACCACGAGACAGAAGCAAGTCAAAACTCAAACTAATGAGATGAAAGACAGCCACAGGTCAAGATAAACTCAAGACAAGCTTGGGCTAAAATTTTAAGAATGAAACCAGAGTCAAAACATCCAAAGTAACTTAATAAAGAGGACAAAACTGAGACTGAGACGAAATGTGAGGGTTAAACAAGTCAGAGTCTAAACCAAAGAACTATGAGAAACTAAAACTACACTGAAGACAAAAACAAATACCTATAAAAACCCAAGACAAGCCAAAATCGAAAACATCCACGAGCTTGACAAGCCAATAAAATCAAGACCGAGTCAGCATGTGAAGCTGAGACAGGTCAGAATCTATAAGAGAATTAGACCAAAAATAATAAGTCAAAACACCTAAAAAAATCACCAGTTTGAGCCAAAAATTCCCAGAAATCTGAATCCACACGACCTTGACATGTCAATTCAATTCAAGTTTATATATATATATAGCGCCCATTCACAACAAAAGTCGCCTCGAGGTGCTTCACACTGTAGGGTACAGATACTACAGTGTTAAAGAGAAAACCCCAACAATCTGATCTGATGTCCTTTGTACTACACCAATAAAAATGCAACTCCAAAACTAAAAACTAAAACAAATCATCTAATTGGTTCTTAATCAGCAAACCACAACTGAACTAATCAAACTAGAGACAAAAACCCCATGAGCTTGAGAAGCTAACAAAACTGAGAGTGAGCCCAGCTGGAACAAGTCCGAATCTAAACTGAGAAGCTACCAACAAACCCAAACAAGACCAAAGATGACAAGTCACATTTCCAAATCCAAAGATCCATACGGCCTTGACAAGTGATCGTCTATGCACCTACAAAATCAACAAAACCAAGACAAACCCTAAAACAACAAAGTATGACTGAACTATTGAAACCAGAACCAACTCTAAGACAAAAACAGGTCATAATACCTATGAAACCAAGGCAAGTCAAAACACCTCTATGAGCTTGAGAAGCCAACCAAGACCAAGAAACTATAAATGAACCAGGACCAGACTAAAGATGATAAGTCAAAGGTCCCATAAAGTTAAGACAAATTTTAGCCAAAACTCCCAAAAGTCAGAGTCAAAACATACTCAGATCTTGACCAGTACTAGCCCCACCCCCTAGCAATCATCAATGCATCCCAACCCAGTGTCCAGTGGTATTTACTGGGGGACCCTTATAATGGCAGATGTCATTATTATGTAACCAACACTGTCAAAACAGAGGACTGAAACAAGTGAATCTAAACTGGGAAGGGTGGGACTAAAACATCTGGGTGGAGACAGATGGAGGTAATAGAAGCAAACTCTCTGAAGGTAAAACATACACCAGGCTTGAGTCATACTGTTACGAGGCAGGGAAATTTTCACCTAAAGGTACAAAAGTCATCATCATGAGGCCAGAAGTCACAATAAGTCAACCTGAAACGAACATCAGCGCCACCACCAGGAGCTTCCAGCAGACTGAGGTGACGCTCTGAGCGTGTGTGTTGGTGCGTGTGTTGATGTGGTCCTACCTGGGGGAGCTCGGCCACAGAGGGCGGTTCCCCCTCATGAATTACACCAGGGCTCATCTGACACGAAGATACTTCACCCGCCCGCCTGGCGTGACAGGAGGTGAGCCGGCGGCCGGCCGAGCACGCTCAGTGCTTAATGGCTAAATTGGGAAGACTGTAACTAATCGCTTATTGAATAATGAAAGTGACACAGCTGATAAAAGATTTCAATATGCTGGATTATTTATAATATTTCACTTAAGCCTCTCTGGCTGACTAATAGGAGGGCGAGTTGAGGGAGACTGGGAGACGACGAGTGGCGGTCAGAGGAAGCGATAAAACGCTGGCAGAGGGAAAGAGGAGGGTTAAATAGAGTCAGGGAGGGACGACACAGATGAGACACAACAACGAGAAAAACGAGAGGAGATGGAGAAGTAAAGGAAGCAGTGAGGGCGGATGTGAGGAAAGAAAAAGGAAATTAAAGAGATGAAAACGAGCAGAGATGAAGGCAGATGCGGCGTCGATCCGTCACTCAGACAGCCACTTGTCCTGTCAGCTGCTTGATACCTCGCTGATGGAGGGATGAACATTACACATCTGCTGCCGCTGCCACATCTGTTCAAACAGCCACTGTGAGAGTGTGCGTGGGAGATAAAACGATCCCGATAATTATCACAAAAAACATCAATAACGATGATAAACTGAGGAGGAATTTAGGATGGGACCAGCCAATCGGGATGCTGCAGCAGCAGCAGCAGCAGCAGCCGAATGAAGTAGATGATGGATCGTACCAACAATAGGGAGAAACAAACACACAGGTTGTTGTTGCCCATAGTTTTAGTGTTATTCCCTTATGCCAGCTGGGTCATTCAGAGTGACTATGTTCTTGTGTATTCTGTGTTTGGAGTGAGGCACTTTGAAACTGTGGCGCTACAAAAATTAACCTTATTATTCTATTATTGTTAGGTTTTGAATACTGGATTATGTTGGCAGCAGAGAGAATCAAGTTATCTATTCAAGAATTATTTCTGAATGTATTTTTAACCCTCACCTTAACATAACCCCTTAGACTACAAAATACAACCCTGATTGTGGACTTTTCTTTTGCATTCAGTGTTTCTTTCACCCGCAGAGAGGACATATTAACCTTTTAATGTTACAGCGCAAGACAGCTGTGTTAAACAAGGCCAAAATTTCAAATACAGAGTTTTATACATACACAAATTTGTATATACGCACCTTGTTTCAGACTAGAATTAACCTTCGTTTAAAAATTATGTGCCAAAAAACTGCAGTTCTGCTAGTGGCCACTAGAGGGGCTCGCTCAAAAAGTAAGTCAATCCCCACAGACTCTCGCGTTCAAACCTAACAGCAGAAATAAACATGTTTACAGCTTACCACAAAAAACAGTTTTAGTTTCTGTAGCTCTGAAACTTCCCCCTTTATAACTTTTTATAACTCACCTGTTTAAATCGCATTCAAGCTTAAAGTCTGCATTATTAGGGGCATGACCTCTTTGACTGACAGCTGGCTGTAGCTAGGCTTCATTCACCAAAATTAACTGGAGTCACTGAACTGCACTTCTGAACCATGTTTAAACTGAATTTTGTATTTTGGTAATACATAGGATCACATCATCCGCATATAGTAATAGTTTATAGTCAGTTTATCCCCCAGAGCCATGTTAGATATCGGTGTGTTACTTAGCACTAATTTTCCCGCAAAATCAAGTCCCTGACATCTAGACCTTCAGTGTTTGAAATGATATCTATAATTTGGTAATAAACAGAATCACATCATCATCATAGAGGGATATTTTAATCTCACTTTGTCCCTTTTGGATAATTTTACTACAATTATCTGACAACAGATATGGTTTGCTGTGCAGCTCATTATACTAACAGACATTCCAAGAAGTCTGTGCTCCTATTTTTGAATGCAGGTTCCTAAACAAGAGAGCTAGTATTAGCTAAACTCTTTGCAGTCCAGCCTCTTTACCAAATATGGTCACTTCTGGTGCCAAAAAATCAACATGGTGATGATAATAAAGTGAATATGAGGCCACAGTTGCCTCGTTTACTCAGAGGCTGTGATAAAGGCCAGGATAACATTCGGAAATAATTATTAATACTTTTGCCCATTTTTACTGCAATGCAAATAATTTTTATATCTGATAGAAATAATAAAACAGAAATCTGTGTTTTATTCAACAAGATAATGTTAAAATTAAAGGCTTTAAATCAAAAAACTTTATAGATTTTACATCAACCAAAATCTTCACCAAAACTGCTACTATGGCAGGTTTATATTTTAAAATTTTGAATCCAAAGCTTATCTGGCGGAATTTCACTTGTCCAGTTGGCCGTTAACGAGTAGTTACTGAAAAGTCACTTCAAATAAAACAACCTTACTATCCAACAACAAACCAGACTGAAGCATCAACCAAATGGCAGAGGTCACATCACAAACTCAGTGTGCTTTACATGCACTTTAAATAATCAGCAAACCGATTTCCAACCAGCTGTACATGTAACCATACATGTACATGCAATTGGATAAATTTCAGATTCATCACGTGAATTATCCCCAAAGAGGATAAAATGCGATGATCAGGAGGTTTTAATGTTCGTCTTTTACTCACATGGAGTTACTGCAGTGCATGTAAACAGCACAGAGAAGAAGAAGAAAAGTGATCAGGGTGAAGAGATGAAGGGCTGACAGAATGGCAGGATGGAGAGATCCTTCCCTCACAGAGGAGGTCTAAAATCTCAGACGATCACATGACTGCGTTTCCCAGCCCAGGTCCCAAATTAACAACCGTTAACTTTGCCGTGAAGAGCAAGTACAGGTTTTTCTTTCGATGACAACATGCAAACTTTACAAAAGTGGAATCTGAGATTCAAAAACTGAAAATTAAAAGTAAAGATGACGTGTTTCTTGAGTAGCGGCTTATATAAATAATGAGAGGCTGGAGGTAAACAGTTAATAATATACAGTACGTGTTCTTTAAAACATGAATGTAAAAGTTAAGAAATACTGGTAACATTTTACATTAGGGTTACAGTAGAAAGCATTAGGTTCTTATTATGTGATTCATTAGTAGCATCATAATCATGTGTTTTGTTTGTTGGTGTAATGTTAGTAACCAAGTAGCATTAGTAACAAGACTGGCTTCATGTGGGTGGATTTAGTGGTCAGATCTGGGCAGGGAAAGTGCGAGGTGAGGGGGAGGGGAGATGGCGTTACCTTCCGCAGTACCAGAGAGGCCGTCGGCCTTGAAGTTGCTGGTGCTCTTCTTCCGCCGGTGCTTCTTGCGGTTGGCGTGCGGCGATGGCGGCGGCTCCATCTTTGGACTGGTGGTGCTGGAGATGCTGGGACTGGAGCAGACGGAGTCTCCCAGGCCTGTGTCTGCAAATTTAAAGAAATAAAATCACAATTAGAATCCTGCAAAGGGCTTTTTCTTCCCAGTGTCGCCACGTTGCACTTTCTGAAGCTTCAGGAACTTTTGGGGAGTAAACACGTAGCTTTTTCTGCAGCTTTGATTTGGTCTGGGATCATCTTGGGAGAGATTGTCACACTTCTCTGATTTAGTCTTAACGTCCCAGTTTCTTCATGTTATCCCACAATCTGTTTTTTGACATTAGTCTTGGTTTTGTACTGTTTCGAACCTGATTTTTGGCTTGATTGTGAACTGGTTTCAACCTGGTTCAGGAATCATTGTGGTACAGGTTTTACTTGGCTTGTAGCTTGACTTCAGACTTGGTTTTGCACTGGTTTTGGATCATCTTTAGAACTTGCAAACGTTCTCCAATTTGTCTTGTCTCTCAATCATCCAGGTACGTAAAACCTCAAAAGTTGATTCTGTTCATCTGTCCAGATGAACAGAATCAACTTTTGAGGTTCTCCAATTTGATCTCAGTGTCTCCCATTTCTTCGGATTCCATTTTCAGACTTGTGTTGCGGTTGATTTTGACTTGATTCTGGGCTAGTTTTTGGACTTGTTTGGGAATTGGTTTTGGACTCTTTGCAGTTGATTTGCAGCTTGATTCTGGACTGAACTGGGACTTTTGTGGGAACTGGTTGTGGACTGCTCATTCAGCTTAGACTTATTTGGGACTTGAACAGTTTTGAACCTTACTTCTAATTGTTCTGGACTTAATTTGTGGTGTGGTTTGGAATTTGGACTTTTTTGGGTGAGTTTTATACTTCATTTGATTTTGATTCCATACTGTTTTGGACTTCTGTAGGAATTAGCTATGGGCCGTAAATTCAGCTTGGTTTTAAACTGTATTGAACTTCTTTCAGACTGGTTTAATATTTGTCTGGACCTTGGCTTTAGGTTTGTTTCATACTTAATTTGTAGCTTGATTCTGAACTATTTTGGGCTTGTATGGGAATTGGTTACAGTCTGTTCATTTGGCTTCATTTTTAAATGTTTCGGACTCCTTGAAGAATAGTTTTGGACTTAATTTCAGGCTGTAAGTTCAGACAATTTTACACATCTTTGGCCTTAATTTTGAACTTGTTTGGTAAGTTTGGTATTGGATTTTGTCTTGATTCCGTCCAGTTTTGGACTTGAGTGGTTATGTAGTGTTAATTTGGCTCTTTTTTTGGACTTCTTCAGTTTGGTTAAGGATTTGTTTGGAACGTGGTTTGGGGCTTGATATTTTGGCTGGACTATGGACTAACAAACTGCAATTATAACTGTGTAATAAGTATGCAAACTGTGATTTTTGACCATAGTCACTCCTGCCTGTGGCGATTACACTGTACAGCTCCTTCTGATTCTGGTTGTATTTTTGGGCTCCTGGTCCTGCTGCAGAATGAGTTTGGAACCATTAGATGTCCTCACTGATGGTCTTAACATCTACAGTATCTAAAACCTTTGACAGAGATCTGACTCTGGGTAAATTAGAGAAGCACAAAAACAGAGCATCTTATCTTTTTCACTTTATAATCAAAAGAATTTATGTACGTGTAATTATAACGCCCAGACTCCAAATGAAGGGGTCGGAATGATCAAACCAAACCATACAGAGTCCTGTTCTGGCCGACACACAGGCTCAGACCTGTGGGCGAGCGAGGCTATCAGCACAGGGAGTGGAGTGCCTCTCTCTCTCTCTGCTCTCCACTCTTCACGCCGGCTGCTGACAGCTGTGACTAGCGGCGGAATAAAATAACATTCAGCTTCCATCAATATCACGGCGCGGCGGCCACACTGACATGGGCGCGGTGTGTATCTGTGTGTAAAGATGGAAACACATGTGCACAAAACACACACACACGTATCTTGTTGAGCGCTCGCCGGCCGCCACGTCCCCGAACAGCAGACAGCCCCAAGGACGGCCATAACTTATTTTACAATCGTTTAGTCTCAGCTCAAGTGGAAAATGTGACAACTTATCTCTGCTGACAAGATGCCATCCCCGAGCGCGCAATTAACCGCCGTGGATTAACGGCCCTCCCATCTGCAAGCCGCGCTCCATCCATGTCAACCCCCTCGCCCCTCCACCTCCAGCTTCAAGACCTCCACCTCCTCCTCTCCGTCCAGCTCTGATTGTTTTCTGTGGTGTGTTTCACTCATCGACAGTTCAGGCACCGGCTGTTCCAACCACACAAACCACAGAAGAAGAAGGGGCAGGGACCAAGATTCAAGAGGTTTCCAGAAAGTGGCGATGGGATGAACCAGTGCTATGCTTACACATAACAGACAGCTAAGCTAAGAACCAATCACATCTTTAGGCACTTTGTTTCTAGCAGCCGGTTCCAAAAACTCATCATTTGTTCCCATATCCTTCATCGACTCCATGAAAAATGCAACGATAACACAGTTTGACAGGCAGGAAATAGTGTCGTTGCACCAACAAGGTGATTCCTAAAGAGCTCTTCGCCAGAAACTAGGCATATTTTGGCATGGTGGGAAGTGTGTCCTGAAAAATTGGACGAAACTGGACAAGTGGAGGACAAAAGACAAAGCGGCAGGTGCAAAAACTGTCTGCAGCAGATGAGCAGTATCTGAAATCCAAATCCTTAGAAATAGGAAAAAAATTCAGCAAAGACCTGACAGATGCACCTGGACCTTCAGCTGATCAGCTACTGTTCATTGAAGAATCATCAGAAATGGTCTCAGCAGAAGGGTGGCTGTCAAGAAGAGGTTGTGGTTTAGGGCTGCTTTTCAGCCAGTGGTGTTGGAGATCTTATCAACGCAAAAAAGTATCGTCAGACTTTGATCAACAGTGCAGTACCATCCGGAAAGCATCTGATTGGAAACAGCTTCAGTTTTCAGCATGGCAACGAACCCAAATACACTGCCAACACAGTAAAATTCTACCTGAATGGAAAAATGCACAACGCGACACTGTCAGGCATGGATTGGCCTCCCCAGAGCCCAGACCTCTACATTATTGAAGCAATGTGGGCAACAAAATGCAACCAACATCCAAAGAAGAGCTTTGGAATGTCCTGAAAGAAGCCTGGAGAACTATTCCTGAAGTAAAGAAATGAGAAGAAAGTTCACTTAAAAGAGTTCAGACTATGCTGAAGAACAAAGCTGTCAAACAAAATATTGACTTTGAAACTTGCAATTTATGTTGCATGTTTTAATAAATCGTTGCACCTATTTCCCATTTTTCCAGCAACTTATAGTGGATCAAGACTTTTGTGCAGTACTGTAGGTAAAAATTAATTAGCAAATATCATACATTTAAAATGTTTTTGTATTCATTGTTTCATAATTTCACCTATTTATTTACATTATAATTTATATTTAGTTTTAATTGTATTTTCCTCATATTTCACCCTAAAATTGATTTATCTCAATTTTATGTTTTTTAAAATTGATTCCTGAGGCACTGGATTAATACAGCTGAATCTAGATCTGTGATTTCTTCATCTTTTATCACGGCATGTTCGGTCCTCCATCATCTGCAGGTTTGGAGATTTTACGCCTCAGATTTTGACGACACTTCTTAGAGATTTAATACCTGCGGTTTCAAATTCCTTTGTTCAGCAGATTTGTGGCAACCTGACTGCTGACTTTTCGTTTAACTGAAAACTAAAGACACTAAAATCTGGCACAAAGTTTCACTAAACAGTACTATTCAGATTCTCCTATAATCTTCTAATGAAGAGAGGCAAAAACAGGGGTGCTTGTCCCAATGTTTTTAATATTTAGATTTAAATCTGTCACATCTGTAATGTCTTGGATCTTTGACAGAAGGATTTATGACTTAATGATCATTTTTAAGGATAATTAATGCCTTAATCTTGCATAAATTAATGTTAAGGACCCACAGGGACATTGAATGAGGGTTCTCACGCCTACAGTGAGACCAATGCCTGACTGTGTTTGTGTGGGGCCCCTGGGAGCCCATTGAAAGTGTTTCACAGCTTTAAACGTTATTCGAGGAAGGCCGGAGGGCGCCAAAGAAGGAGCTGTCAGTCAAGCTTAACGTCAGGGCAACACACAGCCTGACAGCTGTCAGTCTCAGCTTCCCACTGTGTGTGTGTTTGGTTAATACTACCACTTTACAAGTCACACACTTCTGTACACACACACACAGAGTCCATTAGCTTGACAAACAGTTAAGGCAGTATTAGAGGTCTGGCAGCTGGATCAATGGGAGACAAATGATAGGCCCCCTGGCAGAGCTCCACCCTGGAGCCCTTAGACCCAGCTGTGCAGCTGCATGTGAGAACCTGGTGTGTTGGTCACTGACCTGTGCTGACGCCGGAGTTGGCAATGACGGTGGCGTCGGTCCACTGGTCAGCGCTGGAGACTGAGTACGAGCGCTGGTGCATCCCCTCCATGCCGCGGTGATTGAAGGACCCAGAGCTGACCCCACTTGCCATCTGAGACACCGACGAGCTGCTGGTCACCGAAGCTGAAACAGGAAGTCAAAACGTCATTAGTTACTTACACAGACTGTATAAAAAGATGGATGCTGAAGTGACCCACTGGTTTGTAAATTCCTGATTTTAGCTTTATGGTCATCACCATCTTTGTTTCTGGAGCCTGAAGTGACCATATTTGGACAAGAGGGTGGAGTGCTAATTAACCAGTGACTGTACGAAACTACTGTACTGACACAGACACCTTCAGAATTCACTCTTTATTCAGTTCTTCTTCTGAAACAAGTAATTATAGGTACTATCTCTTTTAAGAAACCCCTTTTCTAAAAGCCCAATTTCTTTTGAATGGTCAACTTCAGGAAGCCCGCAGAGGGACAGCACAACAGACACTCTATAAAAAAAGTTTATAAAAAAAAAAGGTTTATAATGCATTATGGCTGCCACCAAGTTATCAGCCATATTTGGATGAGAGGGTGGAGTTCCAAAATATCAGCTAATGCTAGCTAGCTTGGTTAGCAAGCTGTAGTTAAAGACTGCATTAGTGCATCACACAGACTAACTAGCATACCTGTTAATCAGTGAAAAGTAAAAGACTAATAGCTAAAAAATGTTCCAAAAGACACGGACTGAGCATAAAATATCACAATATGCTGATGATGTGATGGTGTTTCTTACCAAATGAGACAAATCAGTTTAAACACATAGCAGAGGTCCAGTTCAGGGACACCGGTTAGCTGTATAGCTATAGCCACATCAATCAAAGAGGCTACGTGTTTAATAATGCAAACTCTAAGCCTTAATATAGTTTAAACAAGCAAGATATCAGAGATTGATGATTTAAGAGCTGGATGCACTGTGATGTCACATACATGTAAAGCAAAACAAAGATTTTACTTTAAGGGCCAATGCCACATTGGATATTTGGCGCCAGAAGTGATGATATTTAGAAAAGAAGGTGGAGTGCCAAGTTATCACATATTTGTTACTAAGTGCTGAACAACATCCAAATAAAATCCTAGAATTTCACTCACCAAAACTGGAGCTTAGACTTCTTGAATGGTCTGTTATTACAAATAATCAAACCAAACGCTATATTATCGGTCAGATAGAACATGTCTTTGGCTGTTCCCTTGTATTTTCTCCAAGGGGTTGCCACAACAAATTACTCTACATTGGTAATTTGGCACAAGTTTTACATCGGATACCCTTCCTGATGTAACCCTCCATGGTGGGAGTGTGTGCAGGTGTGTGTAAACTACCATACCATTATTTGTCATATAACTGTATTACAGATGCTCCAAAAACCACAACCAGAACAAACATGGTCCAGAGGTCCAATTAGCTGCTAATTAGTGCTAAGTGACATCTACATAACATCCTAGAATTTCACTCACCCAAACCGGGGAACAGACTTCTTGGAAAGTCTGTTAGTACAATTAACTGCACAACAAGCCACATTATTTGTCAGAAAATTGCATTAAAATGTTCCAAAGGCACTAAATGAGTAGAAACTGTTACTATATACTAAATTACACAAATCAGTTCAAAATCAGTTCAAACATGATTTAGAGGTGCAGTTCAGGGACGCGAATTAGCTGAGGTCAAGCCTAGCAGAGGCTGAGCAAATACAGCAACCTGTCTTTCAAAGAGGCCAACCTGCCTAATAATGCAAACTTTAAAACTTAATCCAGTTTAAAAAAGTGATTTATAAGAGATGGATGTAACCACCATGCAAACATTAAGCCTTAATACAATTTAAACATATTATGAAGAGGGAAAACAAGCAATAAAAAAAGGTACAGTCTGTTGGGCTTTTTTACACCTGAGACTACTGGCTCATCAGGCCAGAGCTTACCCTGGTTTCTGTAGCGTGAAGCCCATTTCTACTGCTGGGTGGACAGAGGCACACCTATGGTTGGGACCTTGCCCAAGGGTCTTGGCACGCTGGGGACTCTCGGTCATGAACACTTTAGCCATTACGCCACCACTCCCCACCAGGTGAAAAGTATGTAGTAAAACCAGAATCAGAATCCTTTATTATTACCGGGGGGAAATTGCTTAAAAATTCAGTGAAATGAACATGCATGAACAAAAAGGGGCTTGCTGATCATAATTTCAATAGAGTTCAGCTTGGATAATTACTGATTGACTAAAAGTTCTTGGATATTAGCATTCTTGTCCCTGTAGTGTAGTGGTTTACACATTCGCTTTACATGCAGAAGGTCCCTGGTTCATTTCCACACAAGCCCCTCTCACCATGGAGGGTTGCGTTAGGAAGGGCATCCGGCATAAAACCTCTGCCAAATTACCAATGCAAATGAATCTACTGTGGCGACCCCTTAGGGAGAATACAAGGGAGCAGCTGAATGGTATTAGCATTCTTAGCTCATCTGGCTGAAGGACTGATGAGCTAATACCATGGCAAAGCACCCATCTATCCATTAATTCACAAAAATTGCTACTCCTCTTGCAATATTGGACAGACTGAAATGAATCTTGCACATAATGATCAACTAACGGGTCTTCAGCTAAACTGTCACATTTGTTGTTTTTTGGGCATTTATCCATTGGTCTGGATTGTAATGATTTTGTGCACTCTGCTATCTATACATAAGCGCTGTCATTAGGTTTATTTATGGCATAAGCTAGGGTAGGATAGGTCAAGAACTAGGACCTTGGCATAGGTGTTGTATCAGGTCCTAGCGGGCAAATAACCTGGTTTGTTTGTCAGTATGATCAGCATAACGTTCCTTTTTATAGGTGGAAAATTTGAAGGTCAGTTCATAATGTTTCACTTTCTTTATTTCTATATTTGCTATTCTTAATGTGCTAACAGATTTCTGTGGTTCTCTACTTTTAGATGGTAGACTTACTGCTAATAGTGATGCAATAGCTTGAAATATGGTTTTGCCACATATGTTGTGTACAACTTGCATCCTGTTAGAAGGTGATAATCACGGAGGGAGTGGACCTACTGGTCGACTCCAACATTAGGAAGGCGTGGTTGGAGCCTTCTTATCACCATTATGGTAAATGCTAAGATGTAATCCTTTACGTTGTATGGACAAAAGTATTGGGCCACACCTCTTAATCATTGAATTCAGGTGTTTCATTCAGTCTCATTTCCACCAGTGTGTAAAATCAAGCACCTAGCCCTGCAGTCTGCCTTTATAAATATTTTTCAAAGAATGGGTTGTTCTAAAGAACTCACTGAATTCCAGCATGGTATTGTAATAGTTACAAAAGCTTCATCAATTGTCACAAGTCAGTTGATGAAAATTCACTCCTAGATATTCCGCAATCAAGTAGTATTATTGCAAAGTGGAAGCATTTAGGATCCACAGCAACTTAGCCATGAAGTGAAGTTATAGGGGCACTTAGTGCTGAGGGGCATAGCGCATACAATTCTCTGCTGATTCAATTACTGCAGAGTTCCAAACCTCCTCCGGCATTAACATTAGCTCAGGAACTATGTTCTGTAAGCTTCATGGCATGGATTTCTGTGGCCAAACAGCTACATGCAATCCTTACTTTACCAAACATAGTGCTATTGCTAAGTGTCAGATGGAGTGTTGTAAAGCACACTACTACAAAACTCTGAAGCAGTGGAAACGTGTTCGGTGGAGGGACAAATCATGCTTCTCTATCTGGCAGTCTGATGGACGCATCTGGGTTTGGTGAATGCCTGGAGAACATTACCTGCCTGGCTGCATTGTGCCAACTGTAAGGTTTGGAGTAGGGATAATGTTGTGGTGGTGTTTTTTTCTGGGGTCGCCTACATGGCCCTTGGTTCCACTGAAGGGAAATGTTAATGCTTCAACTTACCAAGACATTAAGGAAAATGATATGCTTCCAGTTTTGTTGAAGTTCTAGTGTGGTTGTGCTCCAGTGCACAAAGCAAGGTCCATAAATGCTGGTCTAGCCCACACAGAGCCCTGAGAGCCATGGCATGTCTTTGGGATTAACTAGAATGTAGACTGCGAGCCAGACCCTTCTGTCCAACATCAGTATGTGACCACACACATGCTCTTCTGGATGAATGGCAAAAATTCCCACAGATAAACTCCTAAATCTTGTAGACTGCCCAGAAGTGTGACAGCTGTTATAGCTACAAAGTGGGGAACCAAAAATATATGATTGCACATGGATTTAGAATGAGATGTCATAAAAGTTCCTGTAGGTCTAATGTATAGGTGGCCCAATACGTTTGTCCATGTAGTATAATTTTATTCTTTGTATGGCCATGGTTAGTAGTGACCATAATACTCCTGAACACACACTTAAATTTGGTGATGAACAAGATTATTTTTTTTCTGGATTTGACTGTTTGTGAGCATCCTTGACTTCTCACTGGATTTTGATTATCCTTATTTTGTGGAATACAGCCAACCAATGACAAGAAAACATCACCTTTTTCTGTTCTTCCCGCATTACAATAACCTGTGAATTCTGACGGATTGTGAGTCGGATGAGGTGCTATGTCGCTGATGTTCTGATTTTCTGAAGCAAGGCACGAAAAGTTTGAAAACCACTGCTATAGAGGGTTTCAACAACTGGACCACATCTGGAGTTAAGTTCTAGTTAGCGTACATTCAGCCCAACACTTCTGCCTTAAAAACTTATTTGAGCTTTTACTTTGAATTACTTTGAATTTTAATGTGCATGGAAGACGACACAATTACCTATAGAGAAATGAAAATGGAGTGGCGTTTATTTTAGCACTTCTCTAGTATTACTGACCACTTAAAGCGATTCACGCTACAAGCCACATTTACGCACACACCTATACATTTATTCTGTGTACTTTAAGTGCTGCATCCATTTCACATTCACTCTAGCGGCCACTTTAGAAGCGCCCATTAACCTGACATTCATGTCTCTGGGAGTAAATCGGAGCACTTGGAGACAAGCTTCACTGGAAAAGGGAGAGCATACAAACTCCACATGGAAAGGCCCTAGGAAGGATGCCAACCACTGCACCACCTGGCCCAAGTCTTTTAATTTAAAGAGTGTTTTTCTGTTTTTATTTTTTTAAGCCCAGGTTTACAGATAAAGGGATAAAAAAAATAAAGATCGATTTTAATCATTTACACTTATTATTGCTCACAATATTAATAGGTTCTTTTAGGTTCTCTTAGTTATGCTGCAATTGGTTTAGGTTGCTGGGGGTCTTTTTATAATGTGGTTGGTATTTCTTCTATATAAATAAAATTGTATTAAATTGAATTGAATTATGCTTAATAAGCTGCAATGCCTTCATTACAGGGCTCAAATATGTTTGTGGCTCAATGAAGATTTTTCAAAATCAAAAATCCATAAAAAATGGCTCTTTAGCCAGCAATAATTGCCAACACGTGGTTAAACGCAATTATTGCGTAACTTAAATGCCATGCATTGGTTTCTTTGAACTTTACTTAGAATTAAACTTTTTTAAAAATAATAATGATAATTTTAAAATGGGGACACAGAGTCAATCAAGGACCCTAGAAGTTAGGCCCAGACTAGCAGGTGTTCTTGACCCTCAAGTCTATTTCTCAAAGCATTTCCACTGCAGGATGTTTGTAAGCATCAAAATCCAGCCAACACCTGGGATTGGTTGAGAGCTCCTCAGAAATCTATAGGTTGCGCAAGTTAATCTCCTAAAACCTTTCAAAACCTTAACTATTTCTATCTCTAGAAGGTCTCTCTTTGGTCTTGTTGACCAAAGTTTCTCTTTTCATTATCTTGGCTGTAGCTGAACTAAAACAAGTAAGTTTACCGTATATCACAAAACAAAGCAAGAGCTTTCAGCCAAAAATGTTTAAAAAAAAAAAATGAAATACTCATCTCGCCTTGTCTCGTCTTCTACCGCTTTTCTGGGGGTCTGGGTCGCAGTTAGTTCAAGCAGAGAAGCCCAGACTTTCCTCTCCCTAGCCACTTCCTCCAGCTCTTCGGGGGGACACCAAGGCGTTCCACATTATTTTTTTCCTAATCACTGAAAGCCACATAAGCTTCTGTAGACTTCCAAAATTCAAAAGCAGTTTCCATGTCTAGTCTCCTCTTATAGAGCCATACTTTAAAGGAAAAGAAATAATCTACAGCAGATTACTAAACTGTTTTTGGCTGGATGCCACTGGCTGCTCAGCACTATTGAATATGAAAGTGCTGAGGCAATGGTTTCTGATTGCTGAATAATAATCATAATAAATAAGCACGCAGCAGGGAGCTGTGATTATATATATGCTGTGATGTGATTTCTTGCAGAGAAAAACTTTCAATAAACTGCAAACAAATCTGAATCTCTTAGTTATTTATTTCACATTCATGTGATTAATCAACTACAAACTTCATCACTATAGCAGCCCTGTTTATCTCAACTTACAGTCAGTACAATTCTGCAATCTTAATGCTGTATCCAACCTCGGGATCTTTCTGTAGAGCTGTAAGCGAGAAAAGAGGGAAAATTGTTTATCAGCTTTTATAATTCTGTAAATATTTTGTATCTCACTTTTTATCGGTAAGCGCAGTCAAGGGAAAACAAGCCGACAAACTCTGATGAAATTGGTCGAGAGTTGAAGGAACAGAAACATGAAGGAGAATATAGATTTACTGAATGTATTTTGCCAGTAGGCATATTTTAGATTAACTGCACCTCACCCAGAAAACAGACAATTTTGGCCCCCTTTTCTTTACAGCGTTGCTTCAGTTCATTGAGGTGTTGGGCTGTTCATTTAGGCGCTGCTCTCTTAGGGTCCTGCCACACCATTTGTTTGGGCTGAGGTCTGGACTTTGGCTAGGCCATTGCAACATCTTGATTCTTTTCTTTTTCAGCCATTCTGTTGTAGAGTTGTGAGATAATTGTCCCATTGCATGACATATTGTACTTTCAATGAAGTCTCACATTTTCCTCACATTTGACTGTAGAACACTTTGGTATACAGAGGAGTTTATGGGTGACTTAATGACTGCAAGGTGCCGAGGCCTTGTGGCTGCAAAAGAAACTCCAATCATCAGCGTTTCATTGCCATGCTTGACAGTTGGTGTGAGGTGTTTGCGTTGATATGCTTTGTTTTTCACCAAACATAGTGCAGTGCATCATGGTCAGACATCTCCACCTTGACCTTGTTCTAAAAGGGATGTGGCTTGTTCAAATGCAACTGTGCTGCCATGTTCTTTTTGGAAAGAAGAGGCTTTCTTTTGGCAACCCTTCCAAACAAGTCATAGTTGTTCAGTGTTTTTCTAAATGTACTGTCATGAACTTTAACATTTAACAGTGTAACTGAGGCCTGTAGAATCTGAGATGTGGCTCTTGTGAGTTTTTGCAATTCCTCTGAGCATTGCACAGTCTAACCTTTGAGTGATTTTGCTGGAATGTCCACTTCTGGGAAGATTGTGGCAGTGTGACACACACCTGAATGCTCCAGACCAGTAAAGTGCCAGAACTTCTACTTTTATAGAGGTGGTCACACTGTCTGACAATCAGTTAATCAAGTGAATTAATTAGCAGCACCTGGTGGTTAGTTACCCTCGTGATTCCTTTGGAAGCAGTGAGGGTGTACTCAGTTTGTCACAGACCTGTTTCTATAAGAAAATCAGGGAGAAAACTTACTGGTCCACATCATGTAGCAGTCAGTAATAAATTAATCTCTGGACGTATCTGCTGAGCAAAACCCAAAGAATTATTACATTGCATAGGGATCATGAACCCAAGAAAATTAAAAAGCGCCAGCAACCCTGGTTTTGCATTAATAGACCCGTTTGTATTTAAATTGCAAATTAAGTCTCTTGCAAATATGTAGATGTCATTTTATAGCTTTTTTTTCTATAAATGGCAAGCAGTTGCACTCCATGGCTTCTATAGATATTTTACCCAAATGCTTATAACGCATCATTTGATTGGATATTGATTTCCAGGTACAATAGCTGGTTTGTTGTTGGCTGGCTTTTTGTTTCTGAATTTCCTTTTTTGTTAATTTTGTTGTTTTGAAATAATAATAAAGACATTGTTGAAGAAAAAGCATACAATCCATAATTTGACAAAAACGTAATGTCCGATTAATGGCTTTTCACACAGTCACAGATTGATTTCTGCAGTTTTTGAAAGGCAATGAAATTCTGCTTTCTGAATGAGCTGCTTATGGTCAGTAAGGGTGTCCTCCAAGCTCACAAGATTTCTCTCTGTGTGTTTTGCCTGTGCTGTTTTCATTGGCTTGACTGGTTAACAGGGATTGCGAACCAGGCCCATCATTGTTTGACCTCACAAGTGCTATTCTGGATAAATGGGCGAAAATTCCCATGAACACAGTCCGAAATCTTGAAGAAAACCTTCCCAGAAGAGTGGAAGCTATGATAGCTGCAAATGGGGGAACAACTCCATATTAATGCCCATGGATTTAGAAAAGTATGCCATTAAAGCTCCTGTACTGTAGGTCTAATGTGTAGATGGACAGATACTTTTGTCCATGTAGGTTAGTTTAGGATGTGTGTAGTCACACCCAGGCCCGCTTCAGTGTGCATTCATCAGATTAGAACTGTAACTCGTCCACTTCTTTTGTTTATTACAATATTAATGCAAAAATAATTAAAAATAATAACATTCCAATCAGCTCCAGCTGCAGTTTGCATTTTATGCTGATTTTCACCCGATTAAGATGCTGAACATCAGCTGCTAAACATCAGTATGGCAAGCCGATGTCAGCATTTCTCTCAACATCACTGTGCATAAGCATATCCTTCAAGAGCTTGTGATTTGGCTGTAATCTCATATCATGTATTTCATTATACTCCTTCTGACAAGTGGATGCCTCGCTAGTTCTACCTCTCCTCCCCCCAGTTTGTAACAAACACTTTCACTTTAAAAGATGGAAGTATCTCAAACCTATGTAAGATCATTTCTCATCCACCACATGGTTCAAAAGTTATCATTGAACTATATTACAAGCACAGGTTTACAAGCACAGTACCCCCCACTATTACTTTAATCAAACGTAACCTTCAGAGCTTGTTCCACTGGCATGCCGCTCTTGGATTTCTGTGTACTTCGACAGTATCTCTCTGTGTCCCTCATGCAGACAGTATGCAGGAAAAAATATGAAGTTGTTTGCGTTCCCAAGCTTCAGCATGGGCGTGATTAAATTTACAAACCATTTTGCCACATGAATTGTATTTATAAGACTCCATTTGTAAAGCAAACTGGTCTATTGTGTAAATTATAAGCTGCTGTGTTGGTTTGTATAAATTCATAAGCTATATTTCAATGTACGCTGTACTTATGTGCCATAATCTTGCCTTGCTTTATAAGGCAGTGGATTCCATTGTCTTGATTAATAAGCCGTGTTATTGCCTTGCTAGGATTTATAATCTCCAGCATGCTGTTTGCGTTGGAGGTGCTGAAAATCCATACACAGCAATTTAAAGTGAGCTCAGCAATTAGCTCAGCAAAAATCTCTCCCTTTGTGATGGTTTAGAAGCAGTTGTTTTGTTTGGTTTGGATAGTTAATCCTTTGTATATTTGTGCAGCATCACTGTGCTCGCAGTTTATTCTTCCGCACGGTGGTTTGTAGACGAGACTCCATCCTCTACAAGGATTTTCAGGATTGCTTTGATCTTCCCTTCACACATCCCTCGAAATACAGCTGCATTGGTGCCAGATTGTCCTAATATAGTGTACACAGTATCCTGTCAGTCAAGGTTGTTATTTTTCTTCTAATCCTCGTGTATCATCTGTAGTTCCATGAAGCACAGCTTAGTTATTTATTATTTGGGAACCTGATGTGATGAGGTTTTAATTTGATTTCAGTGTTACTAATTTGTGTAGGTCTCATGTGAAAACTCCGCAAGTTTTTTGGACAATGACATGATGTGCTGGGCATTTCATCTCCACCCGCCTCTTTTCACTCCTCATGCATTAATTTGCTACTCTCCCATAGTCTGTGTCTCTCTTTGCTCTCCTTTCTCTCTTTTCTGTCCCCTCACCCCAAACCGGTCGAAGCAGATGGCTGCCCTTCCCTGAGCCTGGTTCTGCTGTAGGTCTCTTCCTGTTAAAAGGGAGTTCTTCCCACAGTCACCAAGTGTTTGCTCATTGGGGATTCTCTGATTGTTGAGGTTTTCTATCTAATGCTGTAGGGTTCTTACCTTACAATGTAAAGTGTCTTTAGGCAAATTTAGTTGTGAATTGGTGCTATATAAATAAAATTTAATGGAATTTTTCTACTTTTGCCTCAGCATGCCACCACACAGGACTTTAAATCAAACAGTCATGATGGGATTGAAGTGCAGACTCCCAGCTTTAATTTAAGGGGTTTAGAAAAGAGCACCATTTACTTTATAAGAATTACAGCCATTTTTCTGTATCGTCCCCCATTTTCAGGCTCAAAAGTAATTGTCAGACAACCAGATTATGGCCAGGTGAGGCCTTTCTTTTTGGAAAATAATGGTTACGTAATTGTTGTTTTCAGGTGTGACGTTAATCTTTAAGGTTCTGTGGAGGTTTGTACTCTGTGTTTCAGCAGAGTTTTAGCTAAATGGTGTCTACTTATATAGCGCTTTTATCTACATTATTTCTAAGGCCCGAAGCGCTTTACAGTTACACTCACTCACCCATTCATACACCAATGGCGGCAGAGCTGCCATGCAAGGTGCTAACCAAGCCATCAGGAACAATGTGGGGTTAAGTGTCTTGCCCAAGGACACATCGACCAGCAGAGTGGGAATCGAACCTGCAATTAACCAATCAGAGATCAACCGTTCTACCTCTGCACCACGGTACAATTCAGCATCAGTCGAAAGTCTGCATCATTATTTGCTCAGTCACAGTAAAGATCTTCTAATGAACCCTAAATATTTCAACATTCTGGATCATGAAATCCTGAATGCTACTTGGGTCCTGAGCAAACTTAAGTAATGGCAGACCACTTGTATCACACTCGACCCCTTTAAAAAAATTTCATGAAAGTCCATTCAGAACTTCTTAAGTTATATTGCACACAAACACAAACAAACAAAGCAATGCTAGTGAAAACATAACCTTGATGGAGGTAATAATGCATCTTACCAAAAAATAGAAAAAAGGTGTTCTGTCACTTCTCTCCAAATGTTTTTTATTCAGATGTGAAAATGACACTCTGTGCACAATTATTAGGCAAGTTGCATTTTTGAATATTAGTTTTATTATTTAAGAACAACAGTGATCTTGGTCAATCCAAAATGTTAATAAACCTCAAACCTAAACGTTTAAGAAATTAAAAGTGAGGTTTTGGATTTTGTGTGAGAATATCTGTGTGTGCAGAATTATTAGGCAACTCGAAGAAAAACAAAAAATATTCCCATCTCACTTGTTTATTTTCATCTGGTAAAGTGACAATAATAAACAAACAACTCAAATGTTACAAATAATCATTTCTGACATTTCAAAAAATAAATCAGTGACCAATACAGCCACCCTTCTTTTCAATAACACTCAAAAGTCTTCCATCCATGGAGTCAGTCAGCTTCTTGATCTCTTGACCATCAACTCCAGCCCCCCAGACATTGTTCAGAGAGGTGTACTGTTTTCCTTCACTGTACATCTCACGTTTAAGAAGGGCCCACAAGTTCTCAATAGGGTTTAGGGCAGGTAAGGAAGGGGGTCATGTCACTATTCTTTCATCTTTAAGGCCTTTACTGGCTAGCCACACATTGTCCTGCATAAAAATCATAGTTTTCTTGAAAGATGCAAACTTTTTTCTGTACCACTGTGTGAAGAGAGTGTCTTCTAGAACCTGGCAGTAGGTTTGGAAGTTGAGTTTGAATCCATCTTCAACCCGAAAAGGTCCAGTAAGCTCATCTTTAATAATTCCAGCCCATACTAGTACCCAACCTCCACCTTGCTGGTGTCTGAGTCAGAGTGGAGCTCTACTGTATGCCTATTGCTGTGCAGTGTATACTCCAGTGATGCTCCAAAATAAATTAAGTTCAGTTTATTTGTACTGTATAACCTAATATTACATGAAAAGTTTCAAAGTTCTTCACAGGCATAAAGACTTTTTTTTCCAAAATCTGAAATTTGAATAAATTTTTGTGTGTCTATCATATAGAGGAATGTAAATGTACCTTCGGCTGCTCCTTTGTATTCTCCCCAAGGGGTCACCAGGCAAAAAACTGTGTACTTTATACTTCATTGCTTTGAAATATTCAATTTCAACTTCAGAGTATTAACCAAGAGGGTGGAGTAGACATCAAACGTAAACAGTTTAGGGTCAGCTTTAATTGCTATGCATCTATATGTTATATTCCCGTGTGCAGAAGCATCCCCAGCCCACGCAGCTTATATAGCTTCTTTGATTATTGTTTTGATCTCTATCTCTCAAGGCTCACAGGTCAGATCATCCTACAGTGTAGTGTTTTATATGTGTTTAAAATATTCTAATTTAATGTCAAGCTTTAGATTCTTTTCTCAGAGCTGAGACTGTGCTGTCAGATATGTGGAAGAATCTCTCGTTGCTCCTGAGTTTAACATTCCTCCCTTCCTGCATTTTGCTTTTTCAGCTTGATGTTCAGGCTTGAACATGCATCAGCTTTGATCTCCATTTCGCTCATTAATTTCTATTCACTCTCATGTGGTCTCATGCGCAGTATCCAGAGCTCATAGTAGAGAGACTGAAAAAGTCTTTTTGGAGCTGATGCATCTTTGATGGATTGAAATTCTCTTGAAGGTCGTATTGATAGCTCTTCTCCTTTGGTCAGAGGTGGAGTTTATCCTCATTTCAATTCTTTGATGTTTGCTTTGATCTCCACAACACAAATCCCTCATTATGCTGTTTTAAGTGTTTTCTTTAAACAGTGTTTCCATTTGATGTGAAGAGTGTAATCATTGTTGGAGCTGAAGTTGTACACAAGAATTTGTGTTGAAAACCCTTACTACTCTGAGAGACTCCCTGCTAGAAGGGTTTATTCTCTAATATCCTCTCCCTGTTTCTGTTTTGTTGCTTTGATCAGAAGCGGTGGTCCTCAGGGATGCCTTTAAGGTCCTTGCCGCATTCACCTCATTCCTATGTACTCACTGTGTGTTAGTGCTAAAGCATTACTTTGGTTGTCAGAAAGACAGGTAGGATATTTCAGACATTCTGAGCTCTTGAAGTGCAGTGACAAGGTTGAGTCAAGTACTTAAAGACATGAAACTGTCCTTTGTAAGTGTTCTGCTTAAAATATGAACAACTTTATTAAAAGATATGAAGAAATATGCAACTTGGTTAAATATTAAAAATAGCAGAGAACAGTGACTGTCAAAAAGCTCTTTAGTGAGAAACATTGACTGAACAGACTTCTAATACTTCTTCTTCTTCTTCTTTCGGCTGCTCCCGTTAGGGGTCACCGCCTCCATTTCTTCCTATCCCTTGCATCCTCTTCCCTCACACCAACCCTCTGCATGTCCTCCTTCACTACATCCATCAATCTTCTCTGTGGTCTTCCTCTTCTCCTCCTGCCTGGCAACTCCATCTTCAACATCCTTTGTCCAATATATCCACTATCCCTCCTCTGAACATGTCCAAACCATCTCAGCCTGAGCTGTCCCTCTGATGGACCAAAGTCCAAAAACCTGGAAACAAAAAT
>VUQH01068570.1:4697-21709 GCA_015106775.1 Etroplus canarensis
TTTTGTTTTTTTGTTTTTTTTTCTTTTTTTTTCCTGTTTTTTTTTTTTTTTTTGGAAAAAAGGCCTCTGTCTGTTCTCCATATGGATAATAAAAGAGATTGCTCTCACATGTACTACACAACCAGTACTTGCCATAAATTCCTGCAGCTCCTTCAGTGATGCTGTAGGGATCTTGGCTCCCTGATCAGTTTTTGTCACATCTTTTTCAGTCAGTTTTGGAGGGATAGACTGGTACTTTGGAGCTTTTCTACTCTGAGCGCTCAAAGCATTTTTTACTACAAGCAGTATTCACCCATTCACACGCACATTTATACAGCACTTTATTCTATGCCTTTAAGTCCATTTAACTGTCATGCACGCATCTACACTCCGATGGATGCATCTGGAGCAATTTGAGGTTCAGTGTCTTCCCCAAGGACACTTCGGCATGCAGACTCGATAAGCCAGGGACCGAACCGCCAGCCTTCCTTTTGGAAGATGACCCGCTCTATCATCATCTAACATCATTGTGGTTCCATAGTTTCTCCACTTCTTAAATGTCCTCACTGTGTTCTGTTGTCTAAGTAATGCAGTGGAAATTTTTTCTTCTCCTGACTGATACCTTTGAACAATAAGGTCCCTTTGATGCTTTGTCAACTGTATGGGAACCATGGCTTTTGCTATAGGATGCAACTTAGACATTTTAAGGAAAATCCTAGTAGCACAGGGGAACTTTATTTGGGTTTGAATTAGATTCCCTTTAATTGATTAACAGATTTGTTTTGTTTCTTTTTCACTTGAATTTTACGGCTTCTAGGTCATGTTAAAGGTGGAAAAAAGTTTTGGAATGATTTATCTTGGTGTAGTATTTTTTTACTTGAGAAAAAAACCTGCCATTTTAACAGGGGTGTGGTCACTTTCTATAGCACCTGTATCATAAGAAGTATCTTGCATTACAACCCTACCAAAACAACACTCTGAGGATTTCTTCTTATAACCAATGAATTTCTAGGCTACTTATGTAACCAATATTCACATCATGTGTACTGAATCAGCACTTCTTTCCAACATAGAGCAATAAAAGTAAAAGCTTAGCAAACAAGATCGCTGCTGAAATAACAAATCTTGTGCCTTAGAAAAACACACATCCACAAAAACACAGATGACATGCAAATTAATTGTGCATTTTGATCATACTTGTAAAGTATATCAATTATAAGTAGAAAGAGACAGCAGTTTTTTGCACACTTCAATAAGTAGTAATACTCACAGTTATGGTATAACTCACGAACACATACACACATATAAATAATCAGGCAACATTATTCCAGTATCTACAACCCTCCCACACATACAAAGTTAACAGCTTTGAAAGTTGCTGGAATGGGTCGATGGGGTCACAGCCAATTCTCACAGGAAGAGTAAAGGACAAAAGCTGCACAATCAGATAGACCTTTTTTAAACAGTCCTGTGATGAACCGGCAACCTGTCCAGGGTGTACCGTGCCTCTTGCCCTATGGCAGCTTAGATAGGCTCTAGCTCTCCTGTGACCCTGAATTGGACAAGCAGTTCAGAAAAGGAAGGGTGGATTTTTTTAAAATGATCTTACAAATGTGAGCTGTGGCGACTAGAATCTAGCAGATTGTTTTGGTAATATCAGATCAAATGCTCATCTTTTATCAAAACTTCATAATTTTCTTAACAGTTTTGTCATCCATGAAGAAAATGAAGAAACTCACACACACAGTGAGTGCTCCCAGTGGTGAAAAATGAGCTGAAATTTAAGCTACAAGCAGAGGGAATTATTTGACCTTTTAACTGGAAGATGTTTCAACCTGAACTGAAGAAAGCCACAGGGAAAAGCCAATTAGAAATTTGTATTCACACTGCTGGCGTCTGGATGAACAGAACTGAAAATCCTTTTAAACTGCATAACTTGCAGTACATTTAAGGGTAGACTAAAATGTTGTACCCCTAACCCTTGTCTGGGTCCCCAATTCGCAAAGCAATAACCTTTTAATGAAGACTGTTCCACTCTGCAGGACAGTGTGCCTAAAACCACAACTAGAGCCCTTTGCAACTCTTTTCTGTGGATGACAGATGCTGTCAGCTGGCTTAGACGTAAGTCTTGGGGTCCTGGGTGACCGATCTCTTACATTAATTAAATGCATCATAAAAGAAATCTGAAGATTTAATTTGATACAATTAAAAACACTGTTTCATCATTCTATTCTTCTCTATCACACGTCTCTGTCAGTGAATGTAATAACTTCTCTACTCTTTTGCTGATAAGGTTATGGTTATGAGGAACAGTATTCATCATATGACTTGCCCATGCAGCTCTAGCCCACTTTCAACTCTGACAATCCAAGACTCATTTCATCTTATCAGTTTAAAAGATCTAATGGCCTTGATTAGCAAAATGAAATCATTTCCTATTAACACAATCTTCTTTACTGTTAAAAGTTTTGTTAACATTGGCCCAGCTACAGGTAGGTATTGTTAGATGTTAACTGAAAACAGGATTTATCAGCTCCTATTTTAAGTATGCTACTTTCCAGGTGATTTTAAAGAAACCTAGATTCGACCATGATATGCCCAATAACTATAGGTATATACACTCACCAGCCACTTAATTAGGTACACCTAAATGATCATTACCACATCTATCTAATCAGCTAATTACATGGCAGAAGCTCATTATATTTAGACATATAGACATGGTTAAGTCTACCTGCTGAAGTTCAAACTGAGCATCAGAATGGGAAAGAAAGGTGATTTAAGGGACTTCGAACATGGCATAGTTCCCGGTGCCAGATGAGCTGGTCTGAATATTTTAGAAACTACTGATTTACAGGAATTTTCCCACACATCCATCTCATAGGTTTATAGAGAAGGGGCAGAAAAAGAAGAAATATACATTGAGGAGCAGTTCTCTGGGCAAAAATCAAGTCTTGTTGATGCCGGAGGTCGGAGGAGAAAGGCCAGGCTGCTTCCTGCTGATAGGAATACAAAACTAACTCAAATAACCACTTGCTAAAATCAAGGTTTGACAAAGAGTATCTCTGAATGCATAACATGTTGATCCTTGAAGCAGATGGGCTACAGCAGAAGACCACACTAGGTGCTATACATGTAAGCTAAAAACAGGAAACTGAGGCTACAGTTTGCACAGGTTCACCAGAATTATACCATAGAAGATTGGGAAAATGTTGCCTGGTCTGATGAGTCTCAATCTCTGCTGCTGCTGTTGCTGCTGCAGCAGCACAATGTGCCATGTCCAAAGCTCAAATCATCTCAAACTGGTTTCTTGAACATGACAATTTGTTCACTGTACTCAAATGCCCTCTGTAGTCACCAGGTCTCAATCCAACAGAGCACCTTTGGGATATGGTGGAACAGGAGATTCCCATTATGGATGTACAGCCTACAAATCTGCTGCAACTGCCTGATGCTATATGCCAATATGGACCAAAATCTCAGAGGAATGTTTCTTGCACCTTGTTAAATCTATGCCACCAAGAACTAAGGCAGTTCTAAAGGCAACCCAGTATGAGCAAAGTGTATTTTATGAAGTTGTCAGTAAGTGTAGCCAAACTCTCTTTTATCAACAATCTCTGGAAAAGGTTCCGAACAAACAACCTGGTGTTGCATTACAGAAAGGCACAATATTTATGAAGATTTTCAGTCTGGCTTTTTGAAAAGGAACCTTTCCTCATGAGAGCACTGAAACAGCTCCTCTGAGAATTGAAACTTTCTTTTAATGTCCTCTTATCTGTGTGATTGTTCTGTGTGGGTGATACCTGATCCCAGTTCTGAATTTGACTCAGTAGACCATCATCTCAAATCTGAAGTTTGCTACTGGGTGGGCACAACCGACACAGCATTATGCTGATTTACTTCTTATCTTAAAAGTCAAGATTTTACCATATATCTTGGAGACTCTGATACCTCCTCAGATCAAGGGTCCCTATTATTCTCTTTATATTTGCTGGCCTTGCTACGTGTTGACAGGTCATATTAAATACCATTTATATAATATTTATTTTCATTATGAGGAAGCTTACTGTTTATCTAGGCTCAGCTTCTCTAATGCTATCTGTAAGCACATTCTTGGAGCTCAGTGCATATAAGACAGAAGTTCTCCAGAAAATTCCACCCCAGTAATTATGCAATTTCTTGGGCCTATGTCCTTTGCTGCTACTAGGTCAAACAGGACAGTGTTATATCACCTCTTTACTTATGTCTCTTCACTGGTTGTGGCATCTGAACTGTGGAAGACTATACCTGCACCTTCAAGGTC
Source organism: Etroplus canarensis (assembly GCA_015106775.1). Classification (NCBI taxonomy): domain Eukaryota; kingdom Metazoa; phylum Chordata; class Actinopteri; order Cichliformes; family Cichlidae; genus Etroplus; species Etroplus canarensis. The sequence goes on from VUQH01068570.1 coordinate 8,980, forward strand.
TGCAGATTCTGCAGATTATTTTAAGTCAGCAAAAGGTATTACGCAATATGGACAAAAGTATTGGGCCACCTACACATTACACTGCCAGGAACTTTTATGGCATCCCATTCTAAATCTTCTTCTTCCTCTTTCGGCTGCTCCCATTAGGGGTCGCCACAGATCATCTGCCTCCATCTCACCCTATCCCTTGCATCCTCTTCCCTCACACCAACCCTTTGCATGGCCTCCTTTACTACATCCATGAATCTTCTCTGTGGTCTCCATCTTCTCCTCCTGCCTGGCAGCTCCATCCTCAACATCCTTTGTTCAATATAAAATATAAAATATATGCTAAATATGAGCCATTGTATTGTGTCTATACCTCAGTGTGATAAGTAAAATAAACTCACCCACCAAATTGAGCAGTTGATGACTTTTACACACTATGCACCCTGCTCTGTAACTTTACTTATTCTGCCACTTCTTGTCTGAGTCACTGTGCTTGCTAAACACTTCCACTTTGCAATAATATTACTTAAAGCTGATGGTGAAATATCTAGGAGGGAAAAAATGGCTAACTGGCTTAATTATGGCATCCTATTACAATACTGTGCTGGAATTGACTGAGCTCTTTAAAATGACCAATTCTTAGTCATGCTTGATTTTATACGCCAGTGGTAATGGGACTGAATGAAACACCTGAATTCAATGATTTGGAGGTGTGTTCCAATACATCTGTCCACAGAGTCTTTCTCTTCCAGTGCACATTTAGGTAAAGTTTATGAACCAAATCTGGTTTTATGTAAATATAAAAGTTATTTAGGTTTTACCTCTTGAAATGCTTATAACACCAGTTTTATTTACTGTTTGTATTGCTTAATCTTATTAGTCTTCTTTTACTACTTTTAATTTCAGTATTGTACGTATTCTGTGTAATGTCTTTTGGACATGTCTTTGTGACTGTCTTTTTAGACTTTCAAAAAGATGAGCATTTTTTACTCTTCACTGCTTATCAATATAAAATCAACACAAAGCACAGAAAGGTGAACTCACCAAAGGTATGCGAGATTAACTATAAAAAGATAATAAAAGTCACTCTTTTATGGTTCCTTAAACATCCTGGGACTGATAAAATTACATGTATTAAAAGGCAACATATTAGTGTGGATCTACCCTGAGTGTCTCTGCAGTGTTTTTCTTCTTCGTCTCAATGTTCGCGTGCTTGTGTTTCCTCTGCTCTCCTCCTATGTCTGTCAGAGTGAAACAGACTCAAGAGTGAAGCCGACACATGCAGAAAAGAAGCCTTGAAAGACAGGTAAAGTGAAGATAATGATACTGAATTTGACAACTCTTTGCACTTCTGTAAAAGCAATAAAAGCTTCCCAGTAAGTGCTAAGTAAGTGTTGATGACAGTTTTGTTTGGTTTTAACAGCTAGCATCTAGGTGTTGTCCAATAAGCTCATGGCACTGTCGGTATTTTGACACTTCCCATGATTTCTTTTCTCCTCTGAGCCACCGGAACAACACCCCCTCTGTGTTCAAGACCTGCTGATTTACAAAAAGCACACTTCAGCAGTGTGGGTAAGCATTGTGTCTCTTCACGCCATGAGTGAAGTGCCTGGGATGGCTCTGTGTTGGTGCTATGCAGAGCTTTGTAAATCATCTTCAACTTGCTGTAGCTGTGTAATGTCACAAGAGGGCAGGGTCAAAAATACGTGGAACTCTTGTTTGTGCTACTGTTGGTCATTCAGCTTAACACTTGCTGTGGAGAAGGCAGGTATCATAACTGACAAATAGCTTTCTTTTTTTAAGTTAAGTGAAACTGAGTGTTAAAAACAAGGAAAACTGTCCGCTGTCTGTAACCATTGTCTGTGATACTCTTGTTGTTGTTCTTATTTTTAATCTATGAGACTTTTTCCATGCTTCTTCCCCTTTTCCCACACAAGTCAATTTTTTAACCAAACAGCATCTTACTTACACATAGCTTCAACTGTTTGTGTTTTAGAGGATCGCACACAAACACCTCTGCATTTACCTAGCCAAAAATCTATGCAAACAGACACAAACAACATGAATCCCACATGAGGCTTGTAGATATATAGAGAGTAGGGACTGGCTGCATGCTAGCAACTGAGGAGGAGGGAGGGAATGTTTTAATAGACCTACACATAGTACGTAAGGCAAAGTGTCGGAGACAAATCTAAGAAATTGTTAGGCTTCATGAGACATCCTGTTAGCCACAACCCCACTGTGCACTTGTTGTTTGATTCTGGTGGTGATCTATTTTTATTAAACATATTAGAGCTTGACAGATAAAAAAGGAATGGCAGAATAGAAATGCAGCTTGAATTTCATTATTGCATGGTGTTTCCAACAAACCATCACCTTTGTTTTAATGAAAACATAACCATCTATGTAACTGAAGCTAAAAAAAAATTACACAGAAGTTGTGAATGGCGTCTGAAATGTGAATTTGTCACTCAGAAATACATAAAAAATTTAATTATAAATTAAAGTAGGATTTTTAAAAATGAAATGTTTTTTGTTGATTAAAAATAACTGACCTTTCACAGTCAAGGCAATGAGTCTTTAATGGAGCAGTATGCGAAATTTAGTGTCATGTACCAGTGAGAATTCAGATTGCAACTATTGAATACCTGTCGACAATCCTAAATGTCGACAGGTGTGTCGACATGTGTTGGAGAACCTACAGCAGCCTCCAATAAACAAAACAGAGTCTTCCACAATAACATCCACAAATATTTCCAGTCCAGAGGTTTGTGTAAGTAAATATAATTATGAATTAGAAATATGATTAAAATGAATAAGATTTAGGACTTCAAACTCAAGCTTTTATACCACAAAAGCAATAGATTATAGCTGTTCTGCACTATGATGGCATTAAAAGAAATCAAAAATTAGTATTTGGTCTGTTCATCCATTCTGAGCTACTGTGGAAACATAATGGTACAGCATGGTAACTCCTGCACAAGGGGACACACTAACATTGTATAAATAAATATATTTTTAATAGATGAACAAAAACACAACAATTATTATCCCAGAGAATTTTTGACACTGTTAAAATGATCAATATAGACTCAATTTCGAATAACAGCTTGCCTGGCGGCAGTGGCTCAGTCCATTGGGGCTTGGACTGGGAACCGGAAGAATCACCGAGCTGATGCCGGTTTAAGACTCACCTAGTGCACCTGGTGGAAAAAAGCCGGAACGCAGAAAGCGAGCGCTGGTTCAGGGCCCATATGGACCACTGTGGTATGAGGGATGGACTGGAAGATGGAGAGGTGACAGTTCAGCCCTTGAGCACTGCTGAGGTGCCCTTGAGCAAGGCACTGGACCCCCCACATTGCTCCCTTGGTGCCTTCATGGGCTGCCTTCCTCACTCTTCACCTCTCCACGCATGTTTACAAGCTCTGTTTGTGCATGATGTGTGTTCAGGACTGCATGTAATTGTGTGTGACTGTAAAACGAAAAGAGTGGAGGATTCTGAAATTTCCCCATAAGGGGATGGTTAAAGGATGTCTTTCTTAAATCTTAGAAACTGATCCTTTATGCTTTTACAGTACAGAAATGACAGAAAAAAATGGGAACTGAGCGACACCATTCCCTGAGGGAAGAATCCAAAAATTCTGTGAGACTTTTAGGTCTCCAAAAGGCTTTTTTTGGCTCCATCTTTGATGCAGCCCCTAGAGGACATGCAGTCATATAATAGGCATAGAACAGGCTAGATAGATGGATGGACATATAAGATCCTATGCTCTTCACTCCAGTGCACCCAAAAAACAAACTTATCTAAGTTGAATTGTTACATAAGATTTTTAAGATGAACAAATAAGTATAAAGTGTTGTTTATTCCTTCCAATACACTACGTCATGGACAGTACAGCCTCTAGGCGCCACTAGTGGGTCTTTAGGCTTTTTCTTTTATTCCATTAGGACTCAATTTTTAAGATGCCATGGGGGACCGTCTCTCAAGGTCCAGGACAGGTTCTATTCAGTTAGATCTGGCTACATGATGGACTTTTCAGGCCTAATATCTTAGCTATTGCATTTTTTTAAGAGTTTGTAGATGGGATCACCTTTACAAAGTTAGTTAATCCCCTCAATTATTTTTTTTTTTTACCATTAATACAAGTAAATAGGTGGTTATCTTCTATTTATTGCTTGTGCATACTTGTCTATCAGTCTCACACAAGCAAAAACAAGAATGTATTTCTATGTTTGCTCTCTGCTATCTTGGTTTTGAAGAGTGTTGTCTTCAAAAATCCATGAAAAAAACAATAAGAGCTATCTAGCATTTGGTTCCTTTTGGCGGGTAATATTGGCATATGAACCCTTAATTTTAATTCACATCTGCCATGTATTGGTGAAGATTAATTAAACACTGACTCCTAAAGGCTATGGACTTTTTAAGGTAGCTGAAATGCACTTATTTTTTGAATAGGCAATCCTACAAGACAAGGAGTTCAAAAAGACATATTTTCATGGTCTGACAACAATTGGTCAGATGTACCTAGACAGATTTTGACTGAGTCTCTTGCCTCTGTCACATATGTCAGTAAAAAATGTGCATCAGCTACGTGGCTGGGCTGTGTTAGTAAACAGAAGGAAATGGAAAGAAACCAGGATAACACTCGATTCACAAGTCTTCCTTAAAAACTGTTTAAGCCAGTATTTTTATGAAAAACGTGCCAGCCTCCATCTGATTCACAAGCAAAAGAGAAATCCTAAAGGCTGCATGAAGTTGCATGTTATGAAGTAAATATAACATGGTCACAGTAAAGGCTAACAGAGATTTTAAGAATAAAACACAGCAAATAAATACTCTGTCAGGCCAAAGAATATCAGACACTCTGCTGATATGCTATTTTTTATTTATTTTTTTTTTTTTGCATTACTGATAATATCAAATAAGGGTACAACCTTCAAAGTATAAAGTGGTATGCAAACAGAAACAGCAGGCTAATAAAAAAATACTGAGCTCTGTAGTTTGCCTGTGTACCAACTGCATAACTACAGACATTACAAAACCTTTTAATATTTAAACAGTCTTATTCTAGATGAATAAGCTCTCATTTCAGCACTGAAATCCACTGTGATACAAACAAAGCAAGTTTACCTGAGGACAAAATAAACAGAAGGGAAACACTGGATAAATATAATTTTGAAGCAAGCAAACACATCATCTACACCTCTGGTTTAGTTCTTCTACTCCATGTTTTTTGCTACTTTCCAGTGAGGGGCTGCAAGAAGTCAAAGTTTGTAAAACATTCAGAGCACAATGCCTGAGTGCACAGATGATTCAGGATTGCCATAGGGCTTTTTGTCTCTATTGCTCTTCCCTTTTTAAATAATAATAATAATAACAATAATAGAAATCTTGAAGTCCAAGACTGCAGCCTAAACTTTACCAACATGGCCTCTCAGAACTTCATAAATGCATATTTTTCAGCTACTTTTTAATGTAGGGGAAATATTAATGTCGTATTCAGATTTACATAAAGTTGTAAGGATGCTTTTATCATTTCTCACATTGAATACTATAATGTGCTCTGGGTGAATTAGTGGAATGAAGAGCTTTTGTGAATACTTGACATGGGTTTCTGTTTTTACTACTGCACCCTTGCTATTTTGTGTTCTTCCCTTTTCTGTTACTAAATGTTTTTATTCATCTCATTTACCGTGGTTTGTTTTCTTTTAATGGTTCTCTTTGTTTTTTCATTAAAATGAATACTCTGTATTGTATGTCTCCCCAACCCCACCCACCACCTCCTTTAAAGGTCCCTGAACCCTTCTTTAGAAATACATAAGTGGTGAATACCTTCACTACTAAAGCTGAGAATACAATTCAGTTCCTTATTATGAGTTCAGAAATTTTATATCTAGAAATGAACAGTGTTTCTTTGGAATTGGCTAAAATCAAATTTGTCAGCTGAAGATACATTTATAATATATAGACAAAAGTACTGGATCACACCTCTAAATCATTGAATGCAGGTGCTTCATTTAAGCTCATTGCCACAGGTGCATAAAATCAAGCACCTAACCATGCAGTGGGTTTTTAAAAAGAACAGATCATTCTAAAGAAGTCACTGGATTTGAGTCTGGCGCTATAATAGGATACCACTGTTGCAAAAACTCAGTCATTTAAAACTGCAATTGGTATTACTGGTCAGTAGAAGTGTTAAGGAACCACATGCTGAGTGCATAAAAGTCACCAATGTGCTGCCACTGTACTCTGGAGTAGTGTAGATGTTCTAGCTTACCAAGACATTTTGGACAATTCTATGCTTCCAACTATGTTGGAACAGTTTGGGGAAGGCCCTTTTCTGTTTCAGCTGACTATGCTCCAGTGCCAAAGCAAGTTCTATAAAGGCATGGTTGGATGAGTTTAGTGTGGAAGGGCCGGCTTGCTCAGAGACCTGACCTCAACCCAATTGAACACATTTGGGATGAACTGAAATGGTGATTGCAAGTCAGGCCCTCTCATTTAACATCAGTGACTGACCTCACAAAAGCTTTTCTGGATAAATGGGCAGAAATTCCCACAAATACACTCCAAAATCTCATAGAAAGCCTTCCCAGAAGAGTGGAAGCTGTTATAGCTGCAAAGGGGGACCATGTCCAGATTAATAATGGAATCTCATAAACACTTCTGTAGGTATAATGCTTAGGTGACCCAATACTTCTGTCCATACAGTGAATATGAAGTGATTTAGCAAGGGAAATAAGGTGCTTACAGAATCAAATATGATCACCAGCAAGGCAAAAGGGATGCATTCACTGTAATACTGCTGTTAATGGTATATAATAGATTTATTCTACTACGTCTCCAAATGTGTCTTGGAATGGGTTTGGCAATACTTATAATTTTAAAATCATTGGTCACTGATGTTACGTTAAACATAACATGAAAAAGTTTCTGCCTGGCACTTCATATCTGTATGAATCAATTAGCATGAGCCACATTAAATGCTTGCTACTCCAAGGCCTCAGACCATCCCGAGTCACGACGTGTCCTTGGTTTGACTCTGCTACTCATCATTGAGGTCCATTATTTTTCTTTCCAAGATAACTCCTCAGCTGTAATTAAGTACCATGCGTAAATGTGTCTCCTTGACCAAAAAGAGCCCAGTGCAGAGACCTTCTTTAATATTTCACGTCATTAAATGAGGAGGGTCCTTAATGCTGTCCTTGAGCTTCTGAAGGATGGCATGGCAACTGTGTGTGCACACATGGACCACCCTAGAGCCTTGGGAGTTACATCCATATTTACATTTTATGCTAATATTAATGTCAGTGGAGGAAGATGTATGTCCTTTGTAGAGAGGCATAAAGTAGGGTGGTGGATGTGCATTTAATGTGTCCAACTGACATGCAGGCAAGATCAGTCCTGCAATTAGCATTCACATTTCTGTTGACTGTATGCCCACTTTCTCCATTAACCAAGTCATTACCTAACCTTAACCATAAGTTATCCAAACTGGATTGACCATCCAGAGTCTTATCATATCATAGCTGTCATGTGAAAGAGATTCTTTTTTGAAATTTTGCCAGCAAATGTTAAAAAAGCATTGCCATTTAAATAAATGTTGAATTTTTTCAGATGGGCTCAATAGGATATTGACGTTCTTGTCTGCAGATAGGGTTGCATGAACATGCACCCAGTCAGATGTGCAAGCATGCTTGATTCTTAGAATTACATGAAAAAGACACATATCTAAACACAGTGATGCTCACTGTCTCTTAATTATAACAACTCATTTAAACATAAAATGAATCCTGCACACATGCTGTAAGACACACACAAACACATACACACTCCCTTCACATGCAAAGCTCTGCCTTGCTTTACCACACATCATCCTCCTCCTTGATCACACTTGATGTAATGTTGTGGGTTTGATCTTCCATGGGTTGTTCAGTAAAGCGAGTGATCCTGCTGCTGGTCAAAGAACTATTTCATTGCTGCAAAAAAGCCTCCCCCCTCAACTGAATTCCAGCAGGTATTTGGAGACCTGGTTGCTTGCTATAAAATCTACCTCTGATGTGAAGCTCATTACGAGCAGACAGAGTATGTAAATGTGTTAGATATTCACCAACACACACACACAGCAACTACAGAGCTTTGCTTTCAGAAGAACCTTTCAAAGAAGATGAACCTCTTCATCATCATTCACTCTTGATAAGCTATGAACATCCAAGCCAAAGTCAATCAATACAAAACAGTCTATCAGAGCAGCAGGTATATTAATTTGTTGAATTAAAACCCCACGCTGATTATGATGTACAGAAGTCACTGTATAAGGTCTGATAGGGAAAAAGCTGAATAAAATTGGAAAACGAAGGAGTGTAACTTCATCAAAAAATATAAAGGTACAGATGGAACGATGATAAATTGTGCTAAAGTCTTTTTGAACATTTACTCCTGTCTTCATCGAATTATATGCATGAAAATAGTTATGCTTTTTACAGAGGTGGAGGCAAAGTGGGGGCTATGCTTAGATTTACACATGTGCAGAGACAACGGTGCGTTATATGAGTGACATATCAAAAGCCAATTAGGGTGACACCAATATATTTATGCCTTATCAATTAAACCAAACCTGCACTTGGTACGTGCATATCTATGTCTGTCTAGAAAGTACTTCATAATTTCGGTGCATGAATTAAAAAAAAAACTGAATACCGTCTCTCAATAAATACACAACCTGCAGAAAGAAAAAAAAACTTACCAGCCTTCCGCTGCAGTGATTAAATGACAGAAGAAACCAGTCAGGGAGAGAAGTGTATTACATTCCCCATTAATGTCCATTCACAGCTCAGCGACGCTCACGCCGACACCCGTTCAGTGTGCCGACGGAAGGGGACGCGCACACGAGAGCGCGCCTCTTGGCCAGCATAGACAGAGCTCTGAGAGATGCGTCAGTAAGGAGGAGGTGTGAAGACAAGATAAGAGTAATAACAGCCCTCCAGTAATGAAGGCGAATAAGAAGACAAGCATCAATATGACAATTTGTATAAAACTTTGTCAGATGCGCTATAAAGTCTCCCCGCCTGCCTCTGGATCACTGTGACCTTATTCTAATGTCATTATATATTAATAATGTCGCCTAATTTGAAATCTTGCAGGGCGGAATTGGGGTAATCGGTGCAAAATAAAAATAGGATATTTGGTTGTTTTAATGTGTGGCCACCACACACAATTAGATTTTGCTTTTCTGAAAAAATAAAAACCCAAAACAGTCACATTTACACCTGACAGTTCAGGATCATCTGAAATATAAATTAACCCACCTTCCCCCACATATCCAAGAGTTCCTAAATCTAAGGTCTATCAAGTGCTCCGTAGGTCTTTTTTAATGTACATGCATGCATCAGGTGGAGAGGGGTTGTATGAAAAGCCCATACTTAAGACGCTGTGTGAATTTATAGCAAAAGCACACAATGTCTACATGTGCATTTTAACAAGCAAACTCACAGTATTACAGAAGCACACTTACTTATTTTACAGAGAAAGTGTGAAATCTGTGCAGGTTTCACGAGGAGGCGATGAAAAGGTTCATTAAAGAATGCAACACAAGTATGAAGCCACTTGAAAGTTCTTTAATGGAAAAAAAAAGAGCCAGCCGGTGTAATTTTGGGTGCATTAGTGGTTGCGATGGTGGTCATTATTAGAGAATTGGAAAACACTGATTACAAAATGAGCTGGCTTGTGATCTAGAGCTGGAGGTGTGTGTTATCAATCTCTCAACTCACCTCCCTCTGAGCACTGCAGCTCTCTGCTGTTTATTTAGCCGGGTGTTATGTAAATGTGTAGTCACTATGTTTCCTGTAAGAAATCACTGGTTGATGTTTAGTTTCTCGTGATTGACTATTGGGTGTAGATTGGTTTTTATAGCATGTTGTGGAGGTAAAATGTGGCCACTTTGTGATGTGATGTGTGGGTTGATTGTGCACCGAGGACTTATATTTTGCTTGGTTTGATTTAATAAGAATAGCATAAGGCTGGAAAAAGAAAATAAATTGGTCATAAAGCTAGAAATTTTCTGCAGTGCAGTTCACTTGCCTTGGCCACAGTGATAAAACATTATCATGGCTCCTGCCTACAACAACACTTGAGTGAAGCTCAAACTCCTATTAGTCATTGGGAACAAAGTATTGGTTGCCAAATGATACAAAACCTTCACTGAATCACGTATAGACAGAGTGAAAGATTTTGTCATCGTAAACCGTGACACTTGGAAAAATGTCCAATTTCCATATAAATAAGTCTCGGTGTAAGAAAATGTAAAGAATGTGAATGTCTTTAAGGACTTCTACTCTACAGCATCTACTTCATCTGATTTTATGTTCCTCAAAAGAAAGGACAGAAGCTTAACCTAAGCATCACAAGTAGCTGCATCTCAGTTATTAAAAAAATGTTGATGATATTTACTACAGTTGCTCTTGGGCTCCTCTAGATGTATAGTAAGTGCCCCTATTTGTTATTCCATGGGAGAATTGTATCTGAGTAACTCTGGGAAGTGAGAAGCCACAAGACTATTACAGAGGAAATGTCCCTTCTTTTAATAAAATGCTAAGAGCCCTTCTGAAAGCAAATTAATTTGATCAAAGTGTTCAACCTTTGGGGAAAGCCATCTGTGCTATCATTTCCATGTACAATAGATCTGTGAATAAATACAATTCTTTATCAAGTTGTTCCTTATAGTGCATATTCACATAGCTTTTTTTTGTTTTGTTTTTAAAAAAGCTTACATTCACTACAAGAATAATTCTATAAAATGCAACCTTCACAAGAAAATTTAGAACACTTTAACTTAGTGATGCATTTGAAAGCACTAGGCTTGGTTTTGATGAGATTCAGGATATAATTAATCAAGAGCATAAAACTCGTTCACTAATATGTGCACATAAAATGTTCTTACTTTGCACACTAAATTATCATTGGTGAAACATGTTTATCATACAGTTTTGTTCCTACCACCATTTAGATTTAGTGAAATAGAATCATTCCAAATCAAGAGCAATGTGCACACTATTTGCAATCAAAAGCTCGGGCAGCAATAATTAAGGTGGTGAATGTTGCACGAAATGTGGCTGAGGAAGGAGGCAGGTTTAGGACAAGAACCGTATGATCTGTCAACTCAAGATCAGAGACTCAGTGCAATAATTGGACAAACCTCCATAAGTAAGATATTGCAAAGAAGTGAGGGTGAAAGTGATAACATCTAGCAAAGATGAAACAGAATTAATGCCACGGTTATTTACCACAAACTATATGGACGAAAGTATTCAGCCACCCACACATTATGCCTACAGGAGATTTAATGACATTCCATTTTAAATCCACAGGTATTAATATGGAGGTGGTCCCCATTTGCCACTGTAACGGTTTCCACTATTCTGTGAAGGCTTTCTACAAGATTTTTTAGAATCAGAACCAGAATACTTTATTTATCCCAGGGTGGAAATTGCTCACATTGCAAACACTCCGTTTTTAAATATATAAACCCTGTATGCAAGAGAGTCCAATGTGTAGCAGATGGGGTTCAAAGTTAAACAATACTATTTACAGTATATATGCAGTATGGCAATAGGAAATAGTCCAGGTATCAAGGGAGTGTCTGTGAAAAGTTTTGTCCATTCATCCAATAAAAACATTTGAAAAGTCAGACACTGATGTTGGCTGAGATGGCCTAGCTTGTCATCTCCATTTCAGTTCATTCTAAAGGTGTTCAGTGGGGTTCAGTGGGTTCAATGAGGTAAGCTGTGGTGTTTAAAAAAAGGGTCGATCAACTAAAGACTCAAAGAAACTGAGAGTTATCAGACCGGGTAAAATTTTTCATTATTCGACTTAATTGACTTCTCACAAAAATGTAAACAAACGAACTCGTTGTTTCAATTACACTCGATCTTGTCCCGACATATGGCATAGAAACTGAACATTTAATAGTATTTCCTAAAAATTCTCTTCTGTCTGACCATTTTTAATAACATTTGAGTTTACAATAATGGACTACACAGTGCTGGGGAGAAAATTTCACTACAGTAGAAGTTTATCAGAAAGTGCTGTGACTAAATTTAAAGAAATTATTCGACCATCACCATTATTTTCTTCGATGCCATGTGCCAACACCATGCAGGGCAGCTACCTAAACTTTTCTTGCACTGAGGTTGACTTTCTTGTTAACAGTCTCACAACCTCACTAAGTACAACTCTGGATACTGTAGCTCCTCTGAGAAAGAAAGCAAAAAATCAGAGAGGTTTGACTCGCTGGTTTAATTCTCAAACACACGTCTTAAAGCAGGTAACGCATAAACTGGAGAGGCAATGGCATTCCACTAATTTAGAATACCTTCGCCTGGCCTGGAGAAATAGTCTGTTAATCTCTAAAAAAGCCCTCCATAGGACATCTTACTATTCGTCACTGATAGAAGAGAATAGGAACAACCCCAGGTTTCTTTTCAGCACTGTAGCCAAGCTGACAAAGAGTCAGACATCTGTTGAGCCATGTATTCCTTTAGGTCTTAGGAGTGACAAGTTCATGAATTTCTTTACAAATATAATTTTATCCATTAGAGAAAAAATTATTCGTAGTTTACCCTCAGAAAAATGTACCTTTCGGCTGCTCCCTTGTATTCTCCACCAAGGGGTCACCACAGCAGATTAATCCACATTGGTAATTTGGCAGAAGTTTTTTTTTACGCCAGATGCCCTTCCTGATGC
>VUQH01068581.1:4381-26740 GCA_015106775.1 Etroplus canarensis
GTGGAGGGCACACACACACACACACACACACACACACACACACACACACACACACACACACACACACACACACACACACACACACACACATGAATGTACTTCCTTTCTCAATCAAGTTAAAAGCCAAGCAAGACACCACAGCTCAGGTTTCCCAGGAGTTGTGCTAGAATTTTAAGAAAGGCAGAGAGCGACAGGCAGACAAATACACACACAAGGTAGAGATACTGAGTGTGAGCAGGCAAGAGAAAGTCCTCATGATTGAAGTATCTTTGGGATAAAGCCTAAGAGTGAATCAATCTTCTAACTGATCCTTCAGATGAGACTGCAGCTGAGAAGTGTGTTGAGGGACTTTGCGAAGGAAACTGACAGAGATGGCTCAGATGTAATATTGTGCCTTGACTAATGACAGTGGAAACAGTAAGTAGTTTATAACATTGTTCACTGGTGGAGGCTGGTAGGTGGTGTTAAGCACAGGTGGTCTTTTTAAAGCCATGCATATGTTTTCAAAGCCTACGTGCAGAAAGTAGAGTTAGTAAAGCAGCAAAGCAAATATCAGCATCACAGTTTGTTGTGTGAGCATAAGTATAATGGTCAAAATTATGTATGTAGGGAGAGAGTTAACTAAAAGATATTTGAATCATGCTTTATAAATAAAATATAATTTCCAACAGAAGGCAAAACCAAAGAAAGGTAGCCTGAATGTTACACTTTAATAGTAGATTATAATAATGCAATATTGCTCAACCAAAATCTAGTGTATAGAAACCACAAATAAATGTTCCACTTCTCTTACAATACTGACCACTGCCAGTTTACACCCTGAATGCCTCTGCAATTTTTTTTTGTAGAATTATGAGTTTCAGCATTATCATTCATCTCTCCTGACAGATGATGCAGATATAGAATGGACTGTTGTTCAGGGTGCAACTCAGTGGGGGGCTGCATTAGCTCAGTTACACTCCACTTTCTCAGACTTACCAAGAGCTCCTACTGCTGGAATCAGGAGACCCGTAACAAACCTTTCTGCAGGAGGGAGGTCAAAGGTTTCGTTTCATAAAGGGCTATGAAACCACTTTTGTACTAATTATTATGCACAGAAAACTGAGTTGGTTAAGCACCACTAAGATACTTTGTTTCAGTCCAAACCCTTTTATCCACTATACTTTCATCTCTGCTCTATGACACAAAATGCTGCATTAATGCAATGTGCTCACTCTCCTTGTTCAGAACCTCTATCCGCCTACATAACTCGATTTAGAAAAACAGACTCACATTTCACATATCAATGGTAAAAGTTTCCTCAAAATAGACCTGTTCTTTGACATTTGTAATTCTAATATTTTACAGACTGCAGCTCAGAACAAGAAACTCAAGAAACTGAAGATTTTAACTGAAGTCTCTGTCCTACATTGCCCTTTTACTGACATGTGCAACTGGTAATTTATTAAAACATTCATGTGTTGCATCTGTATTCTGCTGCAACTTCAATCAGTGTTTATTTTTATTTTGCAGTTCTGAATGGCAAAAACAAATTAAATTTTTCAAACTAAATTACATATACTAGTAATTAACACTCATTCGAAAACAAAAATATATATACAACATATACTCTATGTAGATGATGACAGGTTTCAGAAATGGTAACAGCAAGATCAGAGCTGTGGTAATAAAATGACATTTGATCTGGCTAAAACCTAAGACCGTAAGAAGCTGGCATATTATGAAAGGCAAAGGAGTAGGATGAAACAATGCTCATGCAGACCAGCTCCGCTCAGCATTAGAGTGGCAATCTGCATCATAACAAAACCTCATAGTTTCCCACTCCATGTTCCAGTAACATATCTGATTTAAAAGAGAGGGATTGCTCACACTCTCTGCATCCTGAGATATGGACAGGATAACAAAAACATCTAAAGAAGATGAACAGATTGTGCAAAAAGTGGCAGCAAATCAAAAATATGATGAACTATAATATATCAGTGTGAAGACAGCCATGATTGGGGTATGTACTGTGCATGCACAGTGAACACTCATACATACAAGAAAGTATGAGAGAGTCATGTAATAAAATTTCTGTGCATTTCAGAATCAGAACTGAGTGCACAGGCAGTGCCATGCCTTTAGATGGCAGCACCTCTATAGCACAACACCACGATCAATTTCCATGAACTTCATTGACCCTGAGTGTGATATGACCAGCAGAGTTTGGGCTATACAGTATACACTACTACGCATTTCTGTAGCATGCCAGAGGTTGTACCTGTATGAGGTGAAGTTATCGTAAGATCCCACAGTGTAGTGTCTGAACAGTCTCTTAGTGCGGTCCTCCCGTGTCTCTGTAAAACAGATTAAATGCCTTTTAATCTAATCACGCAATTCAATACAGATCCCACATAATACTGTAAGCTGACACCAGGGTTTCACATTAGGTTGAGAAACACAGTAAGGTACTGAAGGTTAAATGTAAATTTTTTTTGGTTTTTGGCTTTTGGTCTTTGGTAGAGCATTGTACATTTTTATAAAACATTATAAAATGAAAAATAATGAATTTACAAGGTCACATATAACAATGCACAATTAAATCAAACTATCTAAACTATTACTATGATTTAATAACTTCAGTCCGAGTGCAGTGTATTGTCTTGACAGCAAAGTCAACCACATTTGGCATCGTGCTGTATGTATCCTTTTAGAATTTCATTACAGACCTGAGTAAATGAGCTCAATAACTGTCCCAATAACAGTTTACTTGAATATGCTTTAGGAAGTACATAGTTGATTTTTAAAAAAATAAACTTAGATCTGCCAATGCTTTTATACAAATCCACAAAAATCCAAAAATGTCAAAGCTGTGTCTGCCCTGGTTCTTAGCATGTTAGTATAAAAATGTCAGTAATAATCTAATTCAGTGAGCACAGAGAGAAATTAAGCTACCACAGAGAAGCAATTATCATTAACATGCTTCATTTATCATAACCTACCAGACTATAATTGTTCCATGGTAATTTTTTGCTTTTGAAACAGAAAAAGAATTGCCTAATTCTACCCTCAAAGTGTTTCTTTTGAAGGCAAATGCATTTGAATGGAAGCTCATTGAATACTGTGTGTATGTGTGTGGTTTCTGTCACTGTGACTTTATCCTTTGAGAGTGCTGACAGAGATCAATGTCCTCTCCCTATCCCAATACAACACACTGCATCTGCATCCACTAAACAGAAATCTGCTGACTACGTACTCATACCCATACAAACTCTTAATTGGACGAAGCTGTGAAAGAAAGAGCTGTCGTGGTGTTGATGTGAGATACACAGCACGTTTCCATGATTCTACTGTGTAAACTTGGTCGCATGCCCGCTTCCTGTCGCTTTATTTTTATACAGGCAAAAAAAGAAGATGTTTAAGATAACCTTTATATGTGAGAAAGAAAAAGAAGATAAGTAAAGAACAAAAGGAGAGAGGTCAAAGAAAGTGAGCAGACTTGAACTGGCTGGCATTCTCAGATCCACTATATCCTGTCAATCTGATTCACTGTGTGAGTGACCGACTGTCAGCAGAGAACAACTTGAAGCTCTGATAACTGCATCCACTGACACTTGGTGACGCAGAGAAAGGGAAAAAAATGAAGAGATTCAAAAGCAAATTTGACTTTAACCTGTCAGCCTCTGTTTTTACTCTCTGACCTTCTCATTTTCTTCACTTGCTTTGTCACAATTGTCTTGTTTGCCTGTACATGCTTATTTTTCATAACTCAAAAGCTGCACTGTGAATCTGACTCACTCTCCTCCTAACACCTTCATTTATTTCAGCATGACTGCAACCGCATAGTTTTCTTCTTCTGTTGTATGTCAGAATGGGTGTTCATCTGAATGTCTTTTCAGGTGAGAAAAAGAGATGAGAGCTTTAACTATCCTTTCATAAGCTTTTTTTGTCACCAAAAGGAAACAGTCAGCTGTTCTTAAAAATTCCTTTGACAACTTGACAACTTACCATATGACTGTACAGGTTGTATACAGAGTAAATTGCAAACTAAAGTACAGTTGCTGTAGAGTGTACACCTGTCAATGAAAGTAAAGGGAAAAGAAGGGTGAAAAGAGAGCTGGATGGCATTTTCTCTAGGTTAGAAGGCCATTCTGTGTCCAGTCTGAGGAGAAAAGACATGGCATTTTGTTAACACTGGCTGTCAAATGTAAGTAGTAATAAAAAAAGGTGATAATTGGGGAGAAAGTTATAGATGAATCAACACTTGTCTTCTCCCAAACATTGTCTTTTTTTTAGGGCCATCAATCAGCTTACACATACACGTGCACCAGTTTTTCCAAGTTAATTGTGACTAAGAGTTAAGGCCAATGACAGCATGTTCTGTGAAATTTTAAGCACTATATTTAAAATTTAAGCACATACAATATGTTTTACTAAAATTAAAATGAACATAAATGTAATGAAATATATCTGAAATGGATAAAAAGTAGTAGTTTTGCAATGGTCAGATTAAATAAAGAGTCAGTGGTTTATAAATTCTTTATCAAAAATGTATATTTCAGGTTTAGATAGAAAAAATGAAGGCTGTGGTGAAAAAAGTGGGCTGAGAATGGATCCTGGTAGAACACCCATAATAAGGGGCAAGGGGACATGATTGAGTTCTACATCAGATTCCCAAAAAACTATTCAATGGACGTTTCATTTATACCAGTTAAGCATAGTGTTTCCAGTAGAACAGCATGATCACCTTGAAAAAAATACTAGATTAGACTACAAAAAGTGCAGCACAATATTAATGAGTATTGAGGGCTTCAATAATACAAATAACACGTTATGCTGTGACATAATCTAAATCCTGACTTCTCAGATTGTTAGCTAATATTGCACTACGGGACACTAAATATTTGCAAAGGCAAATCTTAGCAAACTTCCCAGATTAAATATATATAAATATCTGACGCACACAATTTAAACATATAAGCCAGGAGCAATTAACTCAGCACTGACGTAGTGGATGTAAGGATGACATTATTTTTCATCCAGTTTAATTTAACACCAGTTTACTATAGGCCTAACATTAGCTTACTGATATAAAAGAAATATTGTAGCAATATAGCAAAATTGGAACTAGTGAGGACCTAAAAAATGAGAGCCAGATGTTAAGGTAGTGTACTGTTTGTTAAACACATTCCCAGAAGAAATAATATGATCACTGATACCTTCACACATATTTCATTTACTTGCTATAATTCTTTTTTCCAAACAGAATTTTTAGGGTAACAATGCAGAGGAAATAAACTTTTGTTTGTTTTCCAAAACATTTCCAGAGCTATTTCTGAGCAATGACAAGTACAAATCAGAGTTGGCATTTTTGATACTGAGACAGTTAGTCTGTTAGTGCCCAAAATTTTGCCAATTAGCCATGAGACTGGTTGTTTTGCCTATTTTCTAAGCTGCATCACTAACTAGGAGAGGAATACTAATGTTCAGGAAAACCTAAGGATCAAAATTTAATGATTTAAAATGCTTTATTCTGAAATTTGTATGGGAGGCTATATTAGGTTAGAAAGTATTTTCAGTTTTTTCAGGTCAACAATACCTTTTCCTTATCATGCAACAAAAAGCGCTAGTCCAGAGGTTATGAATGGTTGCCGATGTATTGACAAAAAGCTGCTCCAGCTGGGTCCTTGTTTGTTAATATCAACTATGGTTTATTTGAGAGATTGCATTTATGTGTTTGAGTAGGCCTCAAAATCAATTAATGTAGTATTTGTGCTCGTGTCTGGACAGCAAAGTGTGCATCTAAGTTTGTGTCTATTTGTTTGTGCATCATGTGTTACCAGATTGAATCCAAAAGTGTGAAATGCAGCTTATTCATCACAAATGTCATGTACAGCCTCGGAGAATCTAAAGGCAGGGCTCTGATAGCACAGATAACCTCCACTCTACTTTCATTTGTCAAACACTCATACACACACAAGCAGAGAACAAAAGACGTGGAAATGGAGGTCTATTGTAAGTAAACGCTACTATCATTACTATTATTATTTATTTACATATTTGCCACATAAAAAACACTCTTCATAACATCAAAAAAGATGTCACTTGGGTTTCGACAAAATTCTGATTTTTGGAGATATTGATGTTCAGTTGCAACATTCAGTTCCTCATTTTCTTTAAAATATTTAGACAGTAACGTAAGAGCTTACAAAATGCATTGTAACATCATAGTATTGAAAAAACACTAAAAGAAAAAACAGAGGCAGGTAATTTCCCTCTGACAGCAATACAAGGGTCAAATACCTATGAGTACTTGGCCTCGGAATGCAGTTTAATAAGCTACAGAGAGAATGAAATTTTCATTATAACACTGTGCCACATCTGGTGGCAGAAACGTATTTGGCTATAATGGCCTCTATAGAAAAACAATATGTAATGTATGAAAAGTCAACTGGTAAAATTTAGCTAAAGTAAATTATTCTTTTGAAAAAAATGTGAAAAAACTTATTTATATTTTTTCAAAATACTTACTTAAAAAAATCTGGTTTAATCTAATCTTTTTAGTCTTTAAACCAATAGTAGCCACAAAGACACAACTACAGAAAGTTTAACTAACAAGGAGGAAATGGCTCTCTAGAATCAGAATCAGAATATTGATGGTAGGTTACTATTCTTGTTGTTCTCAGTTTTAATCCTTTTAAGGTTCAAACTATATTATGACAACCAAGACTAGATTCTAAATATGAAAACATACAGTATGTACAAAGTAACTACATTACAGTACATCTACATTATATAGTTTTCAGTGATGATGTTGATATATGGAACTGAAAAAAGGACCAGCTATTTGTAAGGAAGTCAGAAATGTGTAAATGGAATAATAATGCACAAATGAGGTGATATTTTTGTTCATAACTGATATCAATTTACAGACAGCAAACCACAAAAGCATGGGACTGTAAGTAGACCCACATTGTTTCAGTATTTGATAAAAACTACAATACAAACAGTAGCATTTATCAGCAAACCAAACCAGATTTCAATATTCACTCTGGTTCTTTTCCATTTCCAGTTTTAGGTCAGTATCTACGGTACAAGTGAGCCCTCTTAGGTATAAGTCATCATTAGTGATAACCCTAACCCTGTATTTTGGAGAACTACAAGACTGATTTTTTTTTTTTTAATTTTTTTACACATGTTGGTTTGAAAGATCATTTTCTCCATTTCCAGATTGCCAAAACTTGGAAGAACAATTTGATAAAAATAAAAATTACATATTTTTTGCCTGGAGTTAGACAGAGGGCTAGGGTTGAAGGTTTCATCAATGATGACTTGGACTTCAGAAGGTTAGAAAGTGTTAGAAAGAGTTCAATGGTGCTGAACAACTAATCCTCTGTGTTTCAAAATCAAAAGTGAAGAGGGGCTCCATGTCTCATATGCTGAATGAAAGCAAAATTTGAACTTCAAGACTGCCAAATACCTCTTATTGTGTACCTTTAAAACTAACTCAGAGTTACACCACCAACACTAAAAACAGAGCTGCAGTATATGGACAAAAACATTGAGCTACCTACACACTGCACTTACAGGAATTTTATGATCTCCAATAAACTTGGAAGCACAGAACTCCCCGGCCTCTTTGATGGCCATGTACTTGAAACACAAGAAGCTTCAGCTTAGCAAAATATCTTGGTAAGCTGAAGCAATAAGATTTCACTTCACTGGAACTAAGTGAAAAAATACTAAAGTGTTATCCCTCCTTCACTAAACTTTACAGTTGGCACAGTACAGTCAAGCAATCAATGTTCTCCTGGCAATCACTAAACTCAGACTCCCCTATCAACCTGCCAGATACAGAAGCATGGTTCATCACTACATAGAGCATGTTTGCACTGCTCCAGAGTAGAGTGGCAGCGTGATTTACACTCCTCCATTCAACACTGGACATTCTTTTTGGTGAAGGAAGGCTTGCATGTAGCTGCTCGATAATGGAAACACACTGTTTTGAAGCTGATCATAATACCAGAGGAGATTTGGACCTCTGCAGTTACTGATTCAGAAGACCATTTGTGACTTTTACACACTATGCACTTCAGCACTTGGCACCCCCCTCTGTAACTTTATGTGGTCTACCACTCAGCTACCACTAGCTGAGCTGCTTTAGTTCCTAAACGCTTCCACTTTGCAATCATACCACTTACAGTCAATTGCAAAATGTCAAAGAGGGAAGAAATTTCACAAATTGACCTGTTGCAATGGTGGCATCTTATTGTAGCACCACGTTTGAATTCAATGCTCTTCTTAGAGCAGCCCATTCTTTCAAAATATGTGTAAAGGCAAACTGCATGGCTAGGTACTTGATTTTTGTACACTGAATTCAATAATTAAGAGGTGTGACCCAGTACTTTTTTTTCATAGTATATATCTTAATGTTCAAAAACATTGAAAACATGGGAGTTTACAGACTGTGCCAAAGGATCCTGTAAGTGAACTAATTTTGCTTAAATAACTCAATTTAATATGATTTACTAAAGCACTTTCCACTGGAAAAAAGGTCAAAAAATTCTTGAAATTTTATTTTTCCTAACCAGGATAACAGTATCACCAAAAAGCACTTTCTACCCTAATACAAAGTCACCTTTTCCCTCTGAGTCACTTGAAATATATCTGTTGTATCTTGTTCAATGAGAATTAACCTATGCTGTTTTACCACTGATAAGAGTTGCACACAAACATTCACACAAACACACACTTATCAAGTGAGCCTCATTGACTTTTTAATTCTTTCCTTCCACTCTCCTACACATACCTCCTTTCCCATTCTCCTGCTTTCTTTCTCTTCCTTGTCATTCACATTGTTCGTCTTCACCTCCTAAACCCAGTGGATAGGAGGCTATGCAGTAGTAGTAAACTCTGAGGGATTTTTATACCCTGAATAAAGCAACCAAAGCAGTGTTTAAATGAATCAAAGAACATGTTGGATTATGTGGTGTAAAAACTTCCAAAGAGCCATACAGTCAGTGAGGACATGCTTTTGGAAATCAGAAAAATAAAAGGCACATTCATCTTTTCTTTCTTTCTCTTTTGTTCCATCACACAACGCGCCTGTCGTTCCATAGATCCAACAAGGAATTGCTGGAGCATGCAGGTGGAGACAAGGCTAACCGACCTCAAAACAGCAGAGTGGACAGGTCAATGTCTTTGTTTTATTTTTCCACTTCATTTTATTGTATCAAAGCTTGATTTTTATTTCTGTACTATTTTCAATAAGACTCTAATAGAAAGGTGAACTCCTTTATTCCTTGTTGGGTGAAATTAGTCATGCTTACAATATAGGAGTGTGTTAGAGAGAACAGAGAAGAAAAAGATAACACAGCACAAAAGAAAGACTAAATTAAATCAATTCAATCTTTATCTGCTATGTACATATAAGAGAGCCACATAAACCCTGCTCAAGGCTGGAACTCCAGGGCAGTATTCAAAATCTAAGGTTGCACAACTTGAACTGTATACACCACACACTTTTGATATTTGTGTAACATGCTAAAGTTATAAATTGACATGAAGAGCATTAATTAGCTATACAGTGGAGGCTGAAAGAAAGAAAGAAAGAAAGAAAGAAAGAAAACTGATGACAACAGACCACCAAACCATCAAAATAGCCCTGTTGGGTCTTCCAAAACAACCGGAATGAGGTACTTAATTAACATCCTAAATTCAATTAAATAAGAGTTCAGCTACTTTAAATCTAGAATTATTAATATGGATTTTATGAACTCAAAGTCTGTTTTTGATAACATATGGTCTTACTTTTTAATTTGGAAATATTATCTCATTGATTACAGTCTCCCTGTTTACAGTTGGCTTTATCTTGTGAGAGTTGTAAGTTACAGCTAATGACTTCATTATATTAAAGTCAGTATATATATCAGTATATATCAGTATATTAGCACTCCTAATATACTAACACTACTGATAAAAATCTGCCCTTTTTAATGTAATTAAAAAAACATCCTACTTCTGTTGCCTCGTGTTGTGCTCAAGTGGTGAAACAGATGGTGACTTTTATTTCTAAGATACCAAAGAAAACAAGTGTTATGGCACCAAAATTTGGTTTGTGCTGATGACAATTACTTATTAAACAAGCAAAACAAAACAAACAAACAAAAAGAAGGACAATAATTATTTTCAGGAAAGGAAGCTTGAATATAGTGCATCATGAATTTGATCTAGCCATTTTGTTTGAGTGCACCATATACAGATACACAGATTGTTCTTTGTGGTATTAATCAGTATCAGAATCAGAATACTTTAATAATCCCCAGGGGGAAATTGCTTAGGAAAGACAGACCTAAAAAGGAAGAAAAATGTTAAAGACTAGAGAAAAGAAACGGAGCTGTTACAATCTGCATTCAGTTGACGCATGCGCACTTTGTAGTGTTATTAGGGAGGGGAGTCACTGGTGTCAAAGTTACATATTTTGCACTTCCAAGTTCCAGTAATGTTGTAATACAACCAATTTTGTTTCAACACATTTTCATACTCTCAAGACAATACATTTCAGGCTAAGTAGTGCTGTGTTTATGACTGAGTGATCATTGATGTAATTTTCTTATGCTGAGGATAGCCTCATCATGCTGGGTGCCTGATTCAAGGCTTAATCCCTACAAATACCAAGGTCAATGTGGAATTAATTGTCCTGCATTAGTGTCGATTTGCATAGGACTTTGGTTAAGCAGAGAGTGGTACTGTGGAAATTCAACATACAATCACATGATTCAATAGCTTGTAGAACCTTTAACTTGAAGTACTTCTTTTCTATATGACTTCATCAATCTTGCACATCTTTGTTGAGGAATTGTGGCCCGCTCTTCTTTACAGCATTACTCTAGTCCATTGAGGTTTGTGGGCATTCATTTATGCTCTCTTAAAGTTCCACCACAGCATTCTAATTGGCCTGAGGTCTGGACTTTGACTGGATCATTGCAACACCTTGATTCTTTCTTCAGTCATTCTATTGTAGATTTGATGGCAAATGGGCTGTTATTTATAAAGAGCTTTTCTACTCTGAGAATTCAACAAGCCTCACTGGCCCATTCACACAGTGCTTTATGCTTTATTCTGTGCTTTCAGCATGTTTAACTATCACACACACATTCATACTTCGATGGGTGCTTTAGGAACAACTTGGGGCTCAGTGGCTTGTACAAGGTCACTGTGGTATGTAGAATGGAGGAGCCAGGATTTGAACCACCAATCTTCCAATTAGAGGATGACTATTCTCCTGAGGCACAGTCACCCCGATGCTGCGCTGAGGATCATTGTCCAGTTGCATTAACCAGTTTTGATCAAGCTTTAGCAGTTGGACAGAGGATCTCATACTTGACTCGAGAATACTTTGGTATACAGAGGAGTTTAACTGCAAGGTGCTCAGGTCCTGTGGCTGCAAAACAAGGCCAAATCCTCACCCTTCCACCACAATCCTTGACGGTTGGTATAAAGTGTTTGCATCTGCATTTGCATTATGGCCTAACATCTCCACTTTTGTCCCTTTTGTCCAAAGGACATTGTTCCAGAAGTCTTCTGGTTAGTTCAGATGCAACTTTGCCAACCTAAATGGTGCTGCCATGTTCTTTTTAGAGAGAAGAGGCTTTTTCCTGTTAACCCTTCAAAACAAGCCATACTGCTTTAGTGTTTTTCTGCTTGTAGTGTCATGCAACATGCTAACTGAAGCCTATAGAATCTGACATATAGGACTTGTTTTTTGCAATTTCTTTGAGCATTGAACATTCTGACATTGGGGTGAATTTTCTGGGATGTCCACTTCTGGGAAGATTGTGGCATTGTGTTAACACACACGCAGTAAGTGTGCACTTGTCTTTTCACAAGAATACATAAGAGTTCTGAATAAACTTCCTTTTTTCACACGACTGTATGTCTGTTCAACATATGGTTTCATCAGGAAAGGGAATACTGTAACAGCAGACATCCACTCAGAACTTTAAAGTGTGAAAAAAATGTCAAAGATCAAACATCAAGGCATGATATGAGAACCACAGACAATTCCATTGTTTTAAACACTCAGCTTCATTTCAGTACAAATACACTCTTAAATACATGATGATTTCTGTCATCACCACAGCATGGATTAAACTGCAACACATAGATATTTGTCTGCAAAGCTAGAAATGAAAATGGAATGAGTGGGGACAGAGGCTGTTTCTGAATATAAACTCAGCAAACTAATTTTAGTATGGGCAGTCACAGTCTAACAAGGTGCTTTGATAAAATGGCAGAAAAAGACAATGCCATTCTAAGTACTAATGGCTGATTAAGGATAAAATCTTTTTAAAAAAAAAAAAGTAGATGAGATGAAATGATGGCAGCACTATAGGAAAAAGAGTTCATCAAAGCTGTCAAGCATATTGAAGGTTTTGTTGAAATCCTACTAATCAAAATGTTGCATTTGCTCCTGTTGATTTCAGTGAGAACATCAGTGCTGTTTGATTTTTTTTGATAATCACAACATAAATATATGAAAAAAGAGAAATTCCAGAGTCTACAAGCAGAAATGCCATAAAAAGTAATAACAAAACAAAGAGCTTTTCCATTTTTAGAGCAAGGTAGGGCTGCAATGAGGAGGAAAGCGATAGCAAGAACAAAGGAAAATTGGACAAATGGTAACACCTTTGATGATGACAGAAAGTGGACATTGACAAGATTCTTAATGAGTTTCTATCTGTAAAATCTTTATCTGATAAATAGTCACATCCTCTCCAATTACAACGTGTTTCCTTTTTTCCACTGAATTAAGCTCTAGGACACATTTAAATGTGTAGTGCAGTGAAAATCCTCCTCTTCTAAATATGGAAACAGTTGTACGCTAGCAGACAGACATTGCTCTTCTACTACATTACCCCATATGCTGAGTCATATTGCAAGTTTCTCACATTTACAAAAAGGGGCTATTTTAGGTTTGACAAGATATTATTTTAACATTACATGCAGTGTAACTACACCTGAACCCCCTAGTAAGCGTGCTTACATCAAAACAGTGCAGAGTGCAATGAGACTTACCCCAGAACAGGTCATAATATGAGGAGTTGTTTTGCTCTGTCTTTACAACTGTGACCACTCCATCTATCCGGCTACAAAGCACAGGTAAATCTGACACCATGACTGGACAGCAGTCCATTTTTTGACTCCACCTTTCAGCCTTACAAAGACTTCAAGAAGAAGGTTGTCTCTCCACTCTGTTACTTGTCCGTCTCCCAGCTTGAATCACTGAGAGGAGCTGACCTCTCTCTCATCTTCTCATCTTCACCTTGACGCCATTAATAGTAGTCCTGAGTCAGTTTTGTGCAAACAATTGAAAATCCCTCAGAATCATTTCCTTTTCTTTATTTTAACACTGAAATAGAAATTCCTGGACAAGTAGCACTAAACAGCTTGTCACTGACTCTGGCCTTAATGTTCCATTCTGTTTTAGCCTCGAGCAAACAACTCCAGCATATATTTCATATCTCGGCTTTTCTGCTGTCTTTCCCCTCCTCCTCTCCCTCAGAATTGGTTGGTTTGTTGAAGAGCCTTCAGAGAGCTCGCTGTTACCACGTAAGTATCAGAGGCAGAGGCCCACGCCTATAAATACCTCAGTTCTGTCAAAATGGAATAAGCCTTGAATAATTCAATCAAATTCTGTCAACAAGAAACAGCTACTGTACAAGTTCTTCAAACACTGTGATGTTAATTGTAAAACACCTTTGAGTCAAGGTCAATACACCCAGACAGGTTCACAAATATCCCCAAAGGGAGCTGAACAGCTCATTTTAAAAACAAAAGAACAACATGATATGCGTAAATCTTTAGCCTGAAGTAAATAATAAAAAAGGATTCGAATTTTTCATTATCTAGCTCTACAGGAGAGTGGGAGACTGATGCCAAGAAAGAAATGGAACAGAAAGAGAGGGAAATTTGGGGAAAGAGGGAAACCAAATGCTATTATGGGATATGTTACATCTCTAACAGGTAACCTGTATGCAACATCCCACAGTAGCCAAAACACAAAAGATGTCAAGTTATGGCAGTGAAAGCGACTATGAAAACAAACTGACTCAACCAACTGTGCCCGCAGATTACTTTAAAGGACTACAGAAGAACAGTGTATGAGAGCAGCTATGACACTGTGAAATAGACTAGACTTTTAGAAAAATGCTGCTGATGTGTGTATGTGCTTGCTTACTTTACTGTGTGCACGTGTGTGTGTATGTGTGTGTGTGCCCGTGACCTGCTCTCATCCAGTGCAGCCCCTGTCAGTTGTAATATGTCTCTGCTCCACTGTCAGACCTGCTTCAACTTTGATTCATTGTTCAAATAGCAGCACCATCTATTATGATTTGATATGGATCTGTCCTCCAGAGAGAGATGGCTCAACACACCCGACTGACTTCTGATGAAAAGTACAGATAGTGGCCATCACTCTGTGGCCAACAAACAAACACAAAACCCACGCACACACTCACTGGACACTTAGTGTAATTTTTTTTTACAGGGTTAAATGGAAGGACTCCTCTTGAACTGCCAGTCTATAACACTGACTCAGCTAAACTTTAATACCAAAGACGTGTCTTCCAGCCTGTAGTTTATTGTCTCTCTCTCTCCCTCCCTCTCACTCTCTCCAATAAGATGGATTAGTTGGCTATGCTAATCTATCTGCTAACTCCAGACAATAACTAAAGCGTGTGCGTGTGTGTAAGCATATAGATTTTAAAAAGCCTGTCCATTTGCATGCTCGTGCGCTGCTCTAGTGTCAGCATTTGCATACTCACTCTGCATTTTATAAGTTGTCACTAGAGAGTTACTGAACTCACTATGTATTTGCAATCTGGGCCTGCACAGACTAATTTATGAAAACATGAGAGAAATGACAGGAGTTTGTCACTGAAAGGTGAATGCTCTTCTGTTATTTTATGAGTTTACGCAGGATAACAGTAAAATTACAGACTGTAATAATTTGAACCAAAATACATAAGATGTAGAATTGCTGCCATAATAATTCACAATAATACACGGACAAGGTGACCATGAGTGCATAAGAAGGCTTGTTAAGGGATGAAGACAACAAAGGAAGCAAATCTATGGGCTCAAATGGCTTTTCTATGTGTTCTTAAGCTTTTTAGTTGTCATGATCTTGAATTAAACTGTACTGGCTCAGAAAAATGAGATGCAGCATATCAATTAAGTAGCCTCCCTTTGAAATGGCACTGATGTTTTTATGGTCTGTTGCACCAGCTTTACCAAGGTCAAAGCAGAAAGGTCTATTTTCTAAACTGTCCAGTTAAAACTGGCAGGCAGATTTGGCTTTATAAAGGATGTGAGCTCAGGTATTCAGTTTTTTCATTCACTTCACAGCCACTGATGAGGTAACATTCAACTCTTCTCTTTCTTCTCTTAAGCCTAAAGCACACACAATTTGAAAAAAAAAGGTATAAAATAAAAAAAGACTGACTTCCTGTCTCCTCCAGCAAGCAGAGGGAAAGGTATGATAAGAAGGAAGGTATTACCAACATACCTTCACTCTGACTGACCTTGTTAACACACAAAAATATTCATATTCATTGTGTTAGGATGACAGCCTGGGTATGAAGGGTGAAGATTGGACCTATCCTTGAAATGCTGATAACATGGAAAACTGAATAAAAAACATACAGTGGAAAGGAAAGATTAAAGGATGAAAGAGAAAGGTAAGGGAGCTGTAGAAAAAAGGAAAAGAGAAAAGGGGTGGCTTGCTAGTAATAACTAATTTGAAGCTGTATTTCCCAAAAATGCTCTCACATGATGACATATGTACTGTATTAATCGACTATATATTTCATCTTTTACATTTGCATGTGAGTTGATCTTTTCCAGAAAGAGAAAGTAATCTTAACATGTAGAAGAATCTATTTAACTGTACTTGGAATATTGCTGATAGACTTAAAAATAAAAGAAAGTAACAGCTGACAGTAGCAAAACAGATGTCAGTGCAGCTTTCTTAATGAAAAAAAAAGATCAGCAGCTGATGTCCTTGAGCTCCAACTATACATTTTCAAAGCAGAGCAGTACATTTAAAGAACATGCATATGGCATAATTGGTGTTCACTCTCTACACCATCAGATAAAAAATACAAACCCCACTACTACAGAATTCATTCATAAACTATTTGATTCAAGCCAAGCAGGGAAAAACATTCTGAGCTACACAACAGAGGCATTTTTTTCAAAATTTCTGCTTCTCCCTTTTTCACAGCATCCTCGTGTAGCTCCACTTGTAATCCCCAAGGACTAAGAGAACATCTCCTGCTTATGTATTTGGGCGTCCTTTTTCTGTCTCTTTGTCCTAATGCTCCAAGAACACTCATCTCCACACGTGACATAATTTATTAATCACTGAGTTGATCTATTTTTTTCATGTTTCATATTGCCTTTGCATTTAACTTTCATGTAACATGTTGCTCCATGTGCTTTGCTTTGGTTCAGCCTAAAACAGAGCAGTTCTGTAATAAAGAATCTGCTCTGAATATAGCTCTTATAAGCCAGCCTGTTTATCCAGTGTAAAGTAAGGTTGAACTATAAAATGAATACTTCTGACTGAATGGTATTTACAATTGCGCCATTAAAGCAGAGCACTAAGTAACTTTTAAGATGACAAGATCATAAAGATGTAAAACATTATGTCAATTAGCAGGTACAGATAACTACAGAAAATCACCGTTTTAAGTATTGACCTTGTAACTTGTACATGGGTGCAGAGCTGAGCTACAAAAGGGAAATTAAGCTTATAATTCCACAAGTTTGACCAGATGACTTCCTGTATGATTCCTCTTGAATCCACTGCACCACCTCCCTATCGCTCCTTACCTCTTGCATCCACCCTATCCTTCGTGATGCTCTGTTCATGTCAGTCTCAGCTGCCGCAGCAACACTGATGTTTAAGCATTCTAGGGGAGTGCAGACACACTCCAAAACTTCTTAATGGGCAGGCTAAAAATAGCTCAGGCTGGATCTGACTGGGCTGATTCATGCGGCTGTGAGTCATTCAACTGTGCCGCGGTGTGAGGAGAGCAAGGGAATGGAGTGAATGAGCACTAAAAGAAAAGAAATAAAACTTTGCACGCTTGTTAAGATATAAAACCTTTGAAAAATGTATGATCGCTTATATCATCAGTGAGAAAAATGTGCATTTTATGCTGTGTGAGTGTGTCTGTGCTTGCAGTTCCTGAAGGACATTTGACACTGCAGGGCACTGAGAAAGAAAATTATGGCTAATATAATGGAAACTGTGGCTGGTAAAAACTTGCTTTTCATTTACCATTTGGCATAACTTGCCTATTTGGCTATTGCTTGCTGATTTCTCTTTTGGGAATAGCAGGATGGTGGGTGGGGTCTTTTGGCTGGTGGGATGTAGGAGCCCAACAGATGGTAGCCAACAGATTAACAGTACCACTGCTGAAAATGAGTGGTGTGGTAATTTGTTAGCATCATTAAAGAGAGAAAAGCAGTTCGTACTCATATCATTATTCCCTCCATTAGCACGGGTAAACATCTACTATTAACCCCCAGATACAGGCCATCGGCAGCTGTGTGTGTTGTGTAATGGGGAGTTGGGTGTTGATAGGATGGGTGATGACAAGAAGTATTTTTTTATAGATACACTGTATGAATAAAAGTATTGGGTCACACCTCTTAATCATTGAATTCAGGTGTTTCAATCATTCCCATTGCCACAGATGTATAAAATCAAGCAGCTAGCCATGCAGTCTGCCTTCACAAACATTTGTAAAATAATGTTCTAAAGAGCTCACTGAATTAGAATATGGTACTGTAATAGGATGCCACTACTGCAACGTCATTTCATGAACTTTCTTCCCTCTTAGATATTCCACAATCAACTGTAAATGCAATGTGTGGAAGTGTTTAGGAACCGCAGAAACTCAGCCATGAAGTGACAGACCACATAAAGTTACAGAGAGGGGTTGCTGAGTGCTGAGGCACATACTGCATAATGATTGCCAAAGCTCTGCTGACTGAATATCTGCAGAGTTTCAAATTTCCTCTGGCATTAACATCAGCACAAAAACTGCACATCGGGAGTTTCATGGCCAAACAGCAACATGAAAGCCTTACAAAACCAAGCACATTGCCAATCATGAGATGAAGTGATATGCTGCCACTTGACTCTGGAGCAGTGGAAATATGCACTGTGGAATGACCAATCACACTTCTCTATGTAGCAGTCTTATGAATAAGTCTGGGTTTAATGAATGCCAGGAGAACTTTACCTGCCTGACTGCACTGTGCCAACTGTAAAGGTTGGTGGAAGATAGATAAAGCTATGGGGTTTTTTTCTGGGGTTGAACTGCCCCCCTTAGTTTCAGTGAAGGAATATCTGTATGCTTCAGCTCGCCAAGCCATCTTGGGCAATTCTATGCTCCCA
This sequence comes from Etroplus canarensis, assembly GCA_015106775.1. Classification (NCBI taxonomy): domain Eukaryota; kingdom Metazoa; phylum Chordata; class Actinopteri; order Cichliformes; family Cichlidae; genus Etroplus; species Etroplus canarensis. The sequence goes on from VUQH01068581.1 coordinate 22,833, forward strand.
ACTTTGTGGAAACAGCTTGGGACAGGCTCTTTTCTCTTCCAGCAAGGTCCATAAAGGTATGGTTTCGTGTGGAAGACCTTGACTAGAAAGCACAAAGCCCTGACCTCAACCCCATCAAACACCTTGCACTGGGAATGAGACTATGAGACCCTCTTAAATTAACTGAAACATTATTTCGTCTTTTTATAAACATGTCTCCCTATTCCTTTTTTTCCTTTGCCTTTGTCTCACTTCCCTCTCTCTGTGCACATGAGCACTGGTTGAAGATGAACTGTTGGCTGCAGGTAGCTCTGTGCACACTGAGAGCGCAGAGCAGTGTGGTGACAGAACAGCTCAGAGAGTCTGTGATGGTTTAAACTGTCACATGATCACCTGCTCTTTCTCTCTTTCTTCCATAAAATGAAACTGCTTTTTCTGTGTGTTTTTTTTTAACATCAACCTCATTTCTGCTTTTCCCCTCCTCTTTCACTATTGTTTGAAGAAACAGAAATGAGACGGATGGACAGATAAAGAAAGATACCACTTTGAGTTTTGGACTCACTACTCATGATACAGTGGAGTGGAGAGAGAGGGAGCATGTACAATGATATTTGGGTTACTTAATTGCAGACAGGGCTTTCTTTCCTGCTTCACTACGCTGAGACATATTGCCCTTACTGTCAGTGACGCCTGAATGGCTGCCTTCAGATAAACAACTCACTGTGTGTTTTAGTGTGACCCAGTGTGTATGTTCCTATGTCATCCAGTGATGTATTGCTGTTGTAATACTGCTGATGTATCTAGGGATGAGGATGAGATTAGCTTTGAAATGCAACAGTAGATTCAGAAATTGTATGTTAATCACTGATATATTAAATGCATATCTTATACTGTATAATTTATTTTATTTGGTTAATTACAGGCAAATATAATTATTAGCAACCAGTTAACTATAAAAGAAAAACAACTATTAACTTGAAGAACAGGGAAGGTAGGCAATACTTCAAATCTGTCTGAGAAGGGGTACTAAGTTTTCAGAATTTATGAGCGAGTGGGGCTCAGTATCAGATCCATCTTCCTCCCTCTTTTTCTCCTTTCTCAAAGACAAGCTCTGCCATCTCCACTTTGCTGTCTTTTAGAGTATGCTCCACCATCCGTCTCTCTCACTATCTAGCCCTTTTTTCCCCACCTTTCCCTATCTTTTTCTCACAATGCATTTAAATGGGGTATTTAGAGATTCTGGCCTTTCTCATCTCTCCACAACTACTCTGAGGTAACCTCAATCCCTCAACAACCCTTTGAAAAAGGAAAATTCCCTGGCTGCTCCAGAAATACAACCCAGGAGATGCATGACAAACACACAGGGAAAGGGATGATATTTACGACGAAAAAATGTCCCTTTCTTATTTCCACTATATGTACCTGCTGCAGTTTGTCATATCTCTCTAAACTTTTTCACACAATGACCAGATGGTTTTCATGATGCTTGTTTATGATGTTGAAAAAAATTTAAATCCAGTGTCACTGCTGTACATGTTGTCCCCACTGATACAACACCAAACAAAATGTGCCATCTGCTAATTAAATAAGAGTCTAAATGGAGATTCGTTCACATTAATACAATGTTCTCCCAGTTGTTTACAAAGTTTTCAATGTTACCTTTGAATTCTATCACAGTAACATGGGTGGCAAGTTCATCATGTTCAGCATTAATTTACCAAGTGCATAAAATGACATGGTAGAACATGTAGATATTAAACAGGTTTAAAAACAATTTATTACTGAGTGCAAGGCAGGGGCTATTTTGCTGTTAGGTGGTGCTTTTTTGTTGTTTTTGGCATTTAATTTCTGTGTATTACAGCCAGATGGCAACACATTTATTTCTCAAACTACTGCAATACTTCATTTTGCAGGTAAACATCAGGAATCTATGTCAAAAGGTTAGTAAGTAATTAAAAAAAACACTAGCTAACTAACTAACTAACTAACTAACTAACTAAATACTGGCAGCAGATACACTGCTGGAAGAACATGCATGAATTTTCAATTGAAAAAAATGTACATAAATTAAAACCACCACTAAAATTTTTTAAACAAGGGCAGTACGAGACCACATACCTCCACCAAGGCTGAACAGTTCTTAAATTTCCGTGTTTTCCTAAGGTTAAATATTTCTGTGTTTTTACTTTTGATATAGTTGGATGAAAACATGTCCTTAATTATGAAAGTCAGGAGTTTCATTCAGTCCCATTGCACAGATTTATAAAATCAAGCACCTAGCCATGCAGTCTGTCTTCACAAACATTTGTGAAGAAATGGTCATTCTTAAGAGCTCACTGAGTTTGAGTGTGGTACTGTAATAAAATGCCACCATTGGCAGAACTCAGTTTGTGAAATTTTTCTCTCCTACAGTAGATATTCCACGATCAACTGTAAATGGTATTTTTGTAGAGTGAAAGCTTTTTAGGAGCCAAAAGAACTCAGTCACAAAGTGGCAGACTCAGTAAAGTTACAGAGTGGGGTCACTGAGTGCTGAGGCACAGAGTGTGCATAAGTCACCAATGCGCTGCTGATTCAATATCTGCCAAGTTCCAGACCTCCTCTGGCATTAACATCAGCACAAAAACTATGCACTGGGAGCTTCATGGCATGGGTTTCTATGACTGAACAGCTACATGCAAGCCCTACATTGCCAAGCATCAGATGGAATGTTGTAAAACACGCCACCACTGGACTCTGGAGGAGTGGAAATTTCTTCCATGGAGCAACCAATACATAGTTCCCACAGACACGCTTTTTGGTCATGTGACCTCCTTAGCGACGCCATCTTTGTTGGCAAGCTGTACTTTTTTTACACACACTGCTGTTTATCTCCCCCACGAATTTTAAACTGTTTTGATGTCGGATTGTGATCAAAATCGTGAAAAGGCAAAAGGAGAAAGACTATGTAGAATCATTAAGTATGGAGGATAGAAAGAGATACAATGAGAAAATCGGCATAATAGGTGTGGATCCATACTCAATAGCAAAGGAAAACCTGAACCATGAGGTTTCAGCATTGCCACCAATTCAATACTATGACGATGAAAGACGTTTTATAGGCGGTGAACTGATGTTGAACTGCCGTTTATCACGCACAATTCCCATTGTATTCCCGGCATAGTCCTGGTATTGCCGATAATAGCCAGTCAAAACGGTATGATCGAGGGCAATGATGCCAAATGATATCAACATCAAAAGAGAGTACATCGTGAATGCATCCTGAATGCCACAGCTACGTGCCGGGGTCACAACGTGAATGCTGGCCTTTTGACGGGAATATAACGGCAATAGATCGTCAGGAACCCAATTTTCAGCCGTTTCACACCGTTTTGTGCCGTTTTGATCGGGAACGCTAAATCGGCAGGGATCGTAATCGGCACTATTATGGCTCCAGTGGAATGGGGGTCAAATGGGGGTCTAAGACATGTACCATTATCTTGTGTTTGCACGCAGCTTTTATTTATTTATTTTTTTTCTATAGACCTGTCCTGTCTGGCAGCATTAGCAAGCAGAATCATCGTCTGAATGCTTTATTATGTCAAACACATTTGATTTGTCAAAAGGAGTTCTATAAACTTTATAGGCTCCTCTTGTTGATATATTTCTTTCTTTCTTTATTTATTTTTTGCCAGAGCAGACAGGTAGGGAAGACAAAAGAGAGAAAGAAAGAAGAAGAGAGAAAAAAAAAGAAGAAAAGTGCACATTCGGAAGCCAGGCATTGCATCTATAAAGCGCATACTGCAACTGAAATAAGAAAAACAGACATATGATACACAAACATACAATCAAATAAACATACACATATAAATGTGTGAGTGCGTGTGTTTGTCACAGAATGCACTTAGCACTGAGGGTGGTACTCCGCTCCCGTACTACCCAGAAGCAAG
>VUQH01068584.1:0-14436 GCA_015106775.1 Etroplus canarensis
TCATATTTTACAGCCCACGTTCCCTGTTCCTTCTTGTGTTTGTAAGCAGGTATGAGGAGATCAAGTAGAGTTATACACTGCCAACACACACACACACACACACACACACACACACACACACACACACACACACACACTCAGCATAGTTAAAACAGTACAGCACCACTACTGTGTGGGCATCTGGTCCCCTCTGCATTTATTCGTGGGCATGTGCTAATGGAAAGTGTATCAAACCGTGGAGTGAAACAAAAGCGCAACAATGAGCAAAGGCATTAAAATGCAAGCGGCTGTCGATAGCCCTCAGGGCAACCCTAGCAGAAATTACAACGTCTATTGCACTCCACAGCCCAATTAGGAGAATATGCTGCAGATGAGAGGCAGTGAGACTGATATACTTCAGGTGTGGCTGATAGAAGAGGACAACCTGAGCAGCAGTGTGGCACTCAGGCAGGAAAGTGCTTCAAATCACAATAACACCCTTTAGGTTTACTGCTGAAACAAGGTGTATAAAGGAGGAGGAGGAGACTCACTGGAGCACACAAATTGCTTTAAAAAAAAGTTTGAGACAAAGACCAAATTCATCTTCAGACTAATTAGGCCAAAAGAGATGAGAGTGATGATTAAAAAAATAACTGCCAGCATGTGGGTGTACACTCCAAGTGAGAACACACAAAGCATTACGCTGGATTTAACTACTTGCAAGGCCATTTTAAAATTTCATGAAACTGGGGAGCTATTTTGAAGGCACTTCTCTGAAAGATTTCTTGTCTGCCAGAGAACGTTAAGTGTGAATATGATTTGGAAACTGCTAAGAAACTTATTTTAAAATTTCAGTCAACATCCTGTTGAATCATGTCCCTGCGATCGCTTTGAAATTTTAAAAATGAAATCCCCTAATAGTCTGCTACACCAGTGTCTACATATCACCCTTACTAGTATGAAAACACTTGCACATGATTGCACCATACCAAACCAGATATTTCTTTTTACTTTCAAGCTTTTAGAGCTTCTGGGCACAAACAATCACCAACTACAAAACCAGAAGCAGCTGGTTTAAATCCAGGGGCAACCCACAGAGCTTAAAAATAGAGCCAGTGCAGAGGTACCAAAAACTGCAGTTAAGGCTGTCTTTGAAAGGGAATCAGTCCCCACAGACCCCAGATATAGCAGATATATGTGCCCACATGTTGCAACCATTCAGTTTATGAATGTAGCTTGCTACTGTAGGCTTAACTGGCATTTACTGATAAATTACCACTCTACCCTTCCATCCATATAAGGCAACTTCTGGCTCCAAAAAACCAAAAAGGCACCAGACGAAATGCCAACATTATAACTTCAAACTCAATAAGAGTTGCAGCGGTGGCTGTGTCCATCTTTTATGTCATTCATGATTTAAAAAAAAAACAAAACAAAACACATTAAAAACAACTTGTGAAATGAAGCACAGTTCTTAATGATGGACCCTGCCAGCTGCACCCATGGCTATAACAACTACACAATTGTTGAAAAAAGTTAAGTTCTTGAGCTATGAGAATATACTAGTATTTGAAGTAAGGAAACCAGTCTGATATTTACACTGGCATGGTCAGAAACAAGGTCACGCAATAAAAATAAAAAGTCCAGTGTAATAGACAGATTATTGTCTCACAAGACTTACCAGGCAGCAAAAATATTGCACAGTGGTGTGTAATACAGACAGGATTTCCCAACAGGGCAGCAGTTATTTTATCTTTTCCCATGACTATTACACACAATGGAACTTCGTGTATTTGACTGACCACTGGAGCAGTTTGCCAGAACAACAGCTGACTTAGGTACAATGTTTTCCTTTTATAAAATTACTTATCAAACCAATGAGGGGTCTACGCTTCTTCACACAGCCCAAGTTGCTCACCAGGCACAAAAAGTGGTAGCAGACAACTATGTTAAGGCAGCTTGTCTAGCCCCAGAGCAGAAGTCCAGTTTTAGAGAGAGATACCTGCACGAGAGCAAAAAAAAAAAAAAAAAAATCAATCTAATAAAAGTGGGTACCTGTAGATTTTTATTCTTCTCACACTTACCAACCGTTAGCTACTGATTTATATCTGCCAAGCTGTAAAAACAAAATGGGCCTCAATCTTATTATCATACATCATGTTTTCCTGCTCATTCTTTGATGTGCATGAATATAAATGTATGCATAGACTTTACTGACACTGAGGTTAACCTTAGCCACTTGTTACAAAAGTTTATTTTAAGAGATTTCTAATCAATATGACCATGGAAAGAGTGACAGGGGAGATAAGAGAATTTGCGGATGCAGCATGATCGCTGATAAACTAAGAAACCACTTCAAGAACAAGGCCATCTGGCATTCAGAGAGGAGAAAGAGACCTTGTCGATATCACTCCACTGATTTTGAGTTTGGTCCTTCTAAAAAAGGTCACAGTTAAGCGTTGAATAAACAGGATAGTGATTTAAAAGACCGGCCTCCCCGCAGAAATTGAGGACAGTAATGATGCCAGCACCTTATTTATATTATTAGGAGCGAGAGTCAAAAGATTGAAAAAAACAATAAGATGATGTGTGACCATAAATCAGTAAAGTTAATAAATCCTAATCAGGGATTATGAAGCAGGGGGAAAAGAATGTATTGTACGGAAGGTTAAAAGCTTGCTTAATTTTCCCCTAAAAAACATACACCTACTACTATCGTCAAACCACCTCCCTCACTGACTGCACTCCCACAACTCCCACCTTTTAAACACCTTTAAAAGATGTTTTAACTTTACCTTCCTGAATGCTTCTTTTCTTCTGGTCTATATTATCCTTCTCTCAGGCCAGCAAGAATGAACAATTTCTCTTGATTGTGGCAGAAAGACAACTTCCTGAGACCAGAAGGCCAACGCTCAAACGGGCCCTTAATTTTTCACGACACACACCCCCACACACGTTAAGATATATGGAACATACAAAGGAAAGACTAGACTACTTTCAGGTTAACAGATTCTTGATTTGATAGCTTCAGTCACACAGGCTGTAGCCAAACATGTACAAAGTCAAATTTGTATCCATTATTACAAATGTACCATAAGCTCATTAAAGAAAATGTTAGGTTATAAATGACTTATATGCTAGTTTTTTTTTTGTTTTTGTTTTTTTTACCTGAGTCTGGATGGCTGACTGGTAGATGCTTGAGTGCATCCATCAGGTCTCTTTACTCATAATGGCTTCATCTCGCTTTCCTGTCTCCTCCTCTTCTTCTTTTTTCCCCTCTTTCTCCTCTCTTCTGCTCGACTACCCTGAATGCTTAATGATGGCCCCTGCCTTCCGGGAGCATGTAAACATGCCAGCCGTACTATTGGACGAGGCAGGCGAGTTATTCTGTGCTGATTGGCTGGGGCAAGCGGGGCACGGATGGCAGAAGAAAACAGGTTGGTGGCTACCATAGCCCTACAGGATGACTGCTGTCCATAGTAACATGCCAGACACACACACAGTTCTAGCCCCTCAGGACATGCGAAGGTCCCCACAGACACAGAACACAAACACACTCAGACACATGACACACCCTCTAACATCAAGTACAACAAAGGACTTCAGAGCTTCAACCATGAGAAGATGGCAAGACACTTGCCATTGCAAACAGAACCCAGTTAGTACTGTAATTAGAGCTGGGCGATTTGAGAAAAATTCATAACACGATAATATTTTTATATCAGTCAATATACATGTGTTTCGATATAAATCAAATCTTTTCTGACAAGCTTAAAATTTTCATTTTAGTCCTACGTGAGATGCGAAAATATAAGGCGAATTTTGGCTTGAATATCATTTATTATGTGTCAAAAGTTGAACATGACACACGTACTGTAGAACATAATACAACTATATTTCAAATAAATAAAAGGAGTATATATATTAAACTAAAATCTGAATTCTGGGCAGTTAGAAGCCTTCAGGTTTCACAGGAGAACATTCAAGTTGCTGGTCGCCTCCAACTAAAATAAAATCTTAATTCTAAAACTCTTAAATCTTAAATCTAAATTTAAAATTCTAAAGCTTTCATGTTTTACAGGAGAACACAAAGTAAATTCTTTGGTCATTTCCAGGTAAATAAAGTAGGTATTAATATAAATAAAATTCCAAATAATCTGTAGCTCTGTACTCTATTTTTTCATTTGTTTTCCAACAACTGAAAACCATATGAATCTATACAAACCTACAAAGAAACAGACAGAAACATTCAGTATATATTCTCAGTACAAATCAGTCCTCAGGATCAAAGGGCTTCTGTCAGTCAAAGTCATGACTTCACCTGTTTGGTCTTCAGGAAAGTGTGCAGTTTAAAGATATTTGCTTTTCAGATTCCAGCTTTGGTCAGTGCAGTGGGCAGTGAGGCTCAGATATGGTTCAGATGTGTGACTGCCTGTCTGCACTGTGTATAGCTGAGCCATCTGGGATAACAAACAGGGGTTAATTTCCCACATTTTCCACCATGCTTACTGTCATGGTGTTTTGTTTTTTTTAAATAAAGTAGGCTGCTGTCTTTGTGGTCTCACTGTGTGTTTTTGTTTTAAGTCTTGCATTGTGCGCTGAAAGATGGTCCTGCTTCACACATTAAACACAACAGTATTACTGTCTTTGTGGGAACATCCTCTGATACAATACTGCAGGAGGAGTAGCAATTTGTGAACTGCGGATGGACGGACACAAGGACAGGACGCCTCAACACTGTACGAGCTCATCAGTCTGGATGAGCATGAATGGTTGTCTGTCTCTCTGTGATAGACTCAGCCATAGACTGGTGACCTGTCCAGGGTGTACTCCGCTTCTTGCCCCTATGGCAGCCGGGTTAGGCTCCAGCCCCCTCCCCCCCAACAACCTCGAATTGGAAATGTTTTAAAAAAAAAAAATTGGACGAATGGATGAGATTTATGGGAAAGGGTCTAACTTTAAACAATATGTATTTTCTGATGCTGGGTACCTCTTGTTGTTGATTAAAATGCCTGTAATCATTTTATAACAAAAAAAAATGATATTTACATAAGCTTATTTGACATGGTTTAGGCAGAAGTTGTGCTCAGGGATGAGGTAAATATCTAAGTTTTATTTATGTTACATTTAGTCTCATATATTCACGTCACTTCATACCATTGAAAGTCAAAAATGGAAATTGCTAACTTACCATTAGATGAGTTTCATGTGGTAATTTGAAATGTGGGGTATGCCACTGCTTTTATGAATGATCAAAAAAGTCTTACTAAAAACAGATTTATCAAGGTGCTGAATGTTGTTGTAACATTACCATACATAATGGCTTGATTAGGTTTACTTAAATGACAGGTAACCAGAATAAAGCACATCAATTTAGTGTATAAAATTACAGATTTATCTTTTTTATCTTTTTATGTATCTTTTTTGTACATTTAAATGTGCACCTGTTAGGCACGTTACCTTCAACCTACGTTCAGAATCTAACATTTGCTGAAGCAGCTACAATGTATAGCTTGTCAGAGCTGTCGATAAGTTAGACATCACTCATTAGAATTTTAAAATGACAGCTCTATAAGCTGGAATTTAACATACAGGAACTTGCAGTATCAGCATCTGGATATTCTAAAGGTTTAGTAATCCAGGAAGTCTTTGCTTCAGCTTGTTTACTAGATGTCAAAGAGCCACCACAGCACACTAAGCTGAGCCAAAAGCTTTATATATTATGCACAAGGTTGTCACTGAATGAACCCAGGCAGCCGAGGTACAGTGAACAGGCGCAGGGCTGTCTGTGAGTGAGCAGCTAGTGTTGTGACACAGTAACAGATCCCTCCCCTTTACTCCTTTCAGCTGGTCTCACTCACTTGGAATGATGAGATATAAAACATGTCTCTGTTCTAATGTGTAAGAAATACTTCATAATTACTCTAATCATGTATATCACAAGTAATTAATTTTAGTACAGGGTCACAGGTCAGTGGTGTGTGTGTGTGTGTGTGTGTGTGTGTGTGTGTGTGTGTGTGTGTATATATATATATATATATATATATATATAACTGTTCTTTCCTCCATCAGCATTTTTAGCATCTTATATTAGACACTCATACAAAGGGAGCATTTGTTTCAGCAGCAACATGCAACTGTTTGTGCACTGTTTTAGAGAAGCAAACATGAAGCCCATTACATAAGCATGCACTCTTGAAGCGGCCCAATGGGAAGAAGATGTTTGAACACAACGCTGAGCAGCATGGTATTGAGGAGGCAGCAGAGATGACTGCATTGCATAACAACAGTGCTTTTAGGCTGACTCAGACTCTTTCTCCCTCATTGTCTATGTGTATGTGTGTGTTCTAAATGTGCTCCTATAGCTACAGCACAGAGAAATGGAGGAACACATTCATCCATCTGTCAGTATAATGGATGAGAGTGAACTGTGGAAAGAAAACAATGCTAGACTTGACATGCAGCACAAATTAAATTATGCAACACAGTTTCACTCCTACGAAGCAAAATTGTTACTCTGACTGCACATTTAATGCACACACAGAGTGAGTGTATCTTAATATGGTAGCAAAAGTAGTATTTGAATTATTAATAATGGTCTGACCTGGTATTCATGTACTTTGACTATAGACACAATATTTATTGCAATGTAGTTGTAAATACAGACTGATTTTAAATGTCTGCACTGAACATCAAAAAAGCGACCCCGTTAGCCAGACGGAGAAGTGAGCAAAGGTCCTTGCACCTGTTGCTGCATTCGTAGTAACCTCTTTTCAGAAATTTCAATAATTAAAATAAATGGTACAAGCGTGGAGCCTGCACCAACAGTGAATAAAATAGCATTTTCACAGTGAATTGGGTGTCCAAGTGGTTCTTTTGGCTTGTATTGTGTTGTGTTCTTCAGTGTGGTCACACTGCAACTGGCATGTTTGGAAACACTACTAGATCCTATTGATTTGGATTTGTTGCTACTGGCGCAGAAGGGAGAGCCAGTGACTATTCAAACAGATGTGAGAGACACAGAGAGAGAGAGAGCTGGCAAGTTTGGTCAAAATAGATTTGAAGAGAGTGATAAATGAGACATCCCCTGTTGTATTAAGCTCCCCTACAAAATTCTACTGGGAAGCCATCCAGAATCACTTCGCTCTGCCCCCATTTGCTGAAGCAGGCCCTGTGACAACCAACTAACTACTAACATTAAATACTTAAAGACAGAACTGGGACTGCTGCTGGCCAGGAGTGAAATCCATCCATTACAGTGTATGTGCTGCAGAGTGGAACCAGCCAAGAAGTTTGACAGCCTGTGAAACCCTTGCATTATTATGGACGTACGTAATTTTGGGCTGATACAGAGGTTTTAAAAAAACAATTTAACCTGCAGATGATGTTGATATCAATCCCTTGTGCATTTGTTTTGTTTTATGTTATTCAGTCATCCTTTTGTGCCAGGGAAACAAAAGAATACTCAAAATAACCGTTTTAAAGTCTTTCATCTTTCCATCATACCATTTTTGGACCACAAATGCAACCATACACTGTAAAACTGATGGGATACAACGATTGTTATCAACCCACTGAATGGTGACAATCAGCTGTTTTCAGTATTGTACATATTAAGATTAGGTAGCTTTTCATGCCAGCTTCAATGCTGTTATCACCTCATTCAGTGGAGAACATCCAGCTGAATGGCAGCACTAATGGGCAGTGTAATTCCAGGTTCAAATTACAACAAAAAACACATCTGGAAGCTGGAGGGGTGGTGACAGCTTCACTAGACTCAACAAGACTTCATAAACTGTTTGGTGAGGTTTAGTAGCCAAATTTACTCGGTTAGGTTTCAGCAAAAACATTATAAAAACTTAGGGTTAGGAAAAACGCTAAATTAACCCTTTTACGATGTTAAACACATGTCACAAAGCTAACTGGAGACTTTACTTGCACTTCTTTACAAGACTTCTGGATGGCTATATAATCCCAGTTGCTCTCTGTTCATCGCCAACTTTAATGGATAACAATTTAGTTTTTTTCATGCAGATCAGACAGTCACTAGAAATATAACTATAAAGATTTTTTTAACAGATACTGTCCCCTAGTGGCAAATCCTCTTTTTAAAAATGGCTGAAAATCTAATCAGTTCCACATCTAATGAAGGTCGATTACTGTTCCAAAATTCGAAATCCTGTGTCAAAAAGTTTTTGTGCTATTGTGATGACACAAAAAGTGCTGCGGTAGTGGTATTGGTGATTCCATCTTATCCCTGATTTTTATTTTAAGAGGATAATAAAGTAGTGTTTCTTTGGATGCATATTTGAGAGGAATCTTCAGTATCTGAGAGTCAGTTTATAATTGGAGCACACTAGATGGGAAGCAGATTATACCTCACCAGAAACATGTTATTGCATATTACTACCCACAAATAGTGGCAGCAGACAGCAGGGATGGTGTGGTATGTGTTAATCTTTGACAAACATCCAAAAAGGACCACCCTGACCTACACAGTGATATATTAACAAGGTTTGCTGGGCTGAAGTGACGGATTTACCAAAACGAGAAAAGATTTTTAATGCTCCCTCTGAGCTGCACATAAATTTGAGCCTTCCTCGCTGTGACACTGTGGATTATGAAAATCATTTTTGACATATGTGCATGCGTATGTCTGTGCACGTGCCACCTCTGCTCTGCCATGTCAAAATGCCCATTTTCTAGCTATTACATAATCTAGCTTTCCTTTGATGTTGCCTTAGTAGCACGTGGAACTAAAGCAAGCCAGAGACAAGTATAGCCCTCTGAAGGTTACATATCAGGCTGGCAGCAAAGCAGAAGTCAGGGACAGGCTAACGATCAGGCTTTAGAGGTAGCAGCAGCACTACATTTCAGGCACAGAAGCACTGGACTTCCTGTAAAACTGAAACCAAGAGAAATTATGACAACCCTGGGCTGATTCAGGGACACATCCAGAGCACATTAGGTTAATGTGTGCCACCATCTGACAGCATGCTGTGCCCATATTTATTATAATTATTAGACCGGTCTTGGACTGGTGATTTGCTCAGGATGTACCTGCCTCTTGCTTCATGGCAGCTGGGCTAGGCTTCTGGCCCCTACAACCCTGAATTGGATATGCAGTTAAGAAAATGGATGGATGAAAATTTGAATTATTTATATTACTACAATATAAACAACGAAAACCCTGATTCACTACTGGGCACTACTGTGTTCGACTCACAGAATAGTGAGAACAAATGACAAGAATGTTGAGAGGCCAAATTTATATCAATTAAGGTTTTTGAACATCTATATTAGCATTAGTGAGTGTAGTATAATTATCAGAATCAGAATCAGAATACTTTATTAATTCCCAGTGGGAAAACCAGTTGGTGTAAATATTAGCAAGCTCAGTGAAGCGCTTTTGGGTTGAATGTTATATTTTGTAGTCTGCATGTGAAGCTCCTGTTAATGACTAACCACTTTGCTTTCCATTCAGTGGTTGATTTTCCCCTTATTTACAAGCATTTGGACAGTCAGTTGTAAAAGTTGAGTAATAAAGTTACAAAATCACATTTTGAAAAACTGCTGAGCCATGTGGCTAATCAAAAACAGTCCTATCTGATATGCAAAAAACAGGAAATAGACTGGTCTAAAACCAAAGAAAACTAGAAAATAAGCATATTTTTATCTGTGAAGTCCACAAGTTTCCCACTGTACACAAACAACTGAAGCAACAAAGACAGAAAACAACCAATCTGATGCACAATCATAGGCTAACTGATGGAGTAAGGGGGGTTAACACAGAAAATGGAGACAGGAGCAGCAACAAAATGCTTCTAAAATCAGATCAGAGGTAGAAAAAAACCTTTTACCCTGCTGTAGATTACAACAAAACTGATTAACTTTATGAGCATGTGTGAGAAACACACTTGAGACAGTGATCAACCACTCAGATAAAGACAAGAGGGCAGACACGAAAAGAGGTGGAAAAGATGAGAGGAAAATTAGAGTTTTGTTGAAGCAACAAATACACACACCAACATCTGACTGGGAGTCTACCACTTACACTGCTGACTGCATAAATGAAGCAGAGGTTGAATGATCAGAGGTCTGATCTGGTGATTGTGTTTGTGTGCTTACATTGATGTGAGTGCAAAGCACTCTCCCTCCAGCGTGTGCAGCATTTATTGTATTTAGTGATCTTTCCAGTGTGTATGCATGCACCTATATTTATTTTTTATGACTTTCAAGATTAGCATTTGAAGAAGAAGCACTGGAACCGAGATGCATGTGGATAAATGTTGCCTCAGTCAGCTGTGGTCCAATAGTGGAGCTAAACAAAAAGACTTCAGTCTCTCTGGGGATAAGCATCGCTGTGGCTTTGAGCATCCACTTCCACTACACTCAGGGAGTTAAGTATGTGTGGTCACTGCTTAACACTGAGTCATTAACACAGTTTCAGGGGCTAAAGAGAAAGGATGCAATTACAGCCAAATGTTTAGTAATCCACAACACAACAGAGGAAGCTTTAGTACTAATGGTTTAGGAAGGGCAGGACTGGGCGGTCCTACGTCAATAACAACTATGTAAAATGTACCTTCGGCTGCTAGGTATTTGCCATATTTCACAGTTAGGTCTGTTGTCAACCGATGTTACAACCCAGTGTACTGGCACATGTTTGAGGGTCAGTGTAGTAGAATTGAGGAAGCATACCTAAGGGTGCACCACAATTTTGGTAAGCCTTTCAAAGTGGTGGTGCATTTTCACTTCCCAAATCAGAGAAAGAGGGTCAGTTCAGCAGCTCTGGCAGTACCAGCTCACACAAAACACACACAGGCACACAAACAGTATGAACCAGATAAAAGGCAGTGGGAAAGCAAAGGATGATAAAATGACAGGTGCATAAAAAAGGATTGTGCCCTTTTCCCTCCAAATTGTTCATAATAAAGCCCCGTTTCAAGTCTGTTGTGATGTTAATATCCTGTCTGCTAGCATACACATCCAGCCTCGTAAAGAATTTCAAATGTGTTGAAGCACATCATGTGTGAAATTCTGATGTATTCTGTTGACCAAAAATAGCATACATTAAAATAGTACAGATAGTAAGTACACTGTGCAGTCCCTAGTGATAAAAATTCATTATCATATAGTTACACTGACCTGATGCAGTTTTTTAAGTAGACTAATGTGTGCGCTGAGAATCCAGTGTTGAGAATATCCATTTCTATGATGCATTCACAGTTAATGGAGACAGAAAACCTTGACATTTGACACTAAAGGAGAAGTAATTATATGAAATGATGAGGATGATTAGCTTAGCAATGCTTTTCTTTTTAGCAATGTAATCCATCCATCTATCCATGCATGCATTTTCTTGTCTAATTCAGGGTTATGGGGGGCCTGTCCCAGCTGCCAAGGGGTAACATGTGGGGTAACCCTTAGACAGGTAATCAGTTTATCCCCAGGGCTAACACAGAAAGACAACCACACACACTTCCATTCTCATCTATGGCCAATTTAGAATTGTCAGTTAGCCTAACCTTGCTCATCTCTGAATTGTGAGAGAAAGCTGGGGTCCCTACAGAAAACCCACAGAGCCACTGGGAGAACATCCACATTCTACACAGAAAGACCCCTGCTGGGCGGCGAATTTGTATGCAGGACCTTCTTGCTGTGAGGCAACAGTGGCAACCATGTTACTGCTATTTAAGGTAATCCATTATCAGAAATTGAGTCTAACATACATATGTTTATGCTTCTTATAGTCTAAAATCACTAAACCATAATAATTGTTGTTCTTTTACTCACACAGAAAAAGATATTTATATATACACAATGTTAGCGGGTCCCCTTCCATAGGAGTTACTATGTTGTGCTGCTATGTTTCCATAGTAGCTCAGAACAGGCAAGCAGATTCAAATACACGCTTTCAATTTTCTGCTAGCTAGTGTTTACCATAAATACTATCACAATGCAGAACAGCTTTTGCTACTCATTGGCTACAATCTATTATTTTTGCAGTATAAAAACTGAACTTCTAGCTGCTACATCTTATTAAATTAAATTGCATTTCTATTTCCTATGTCTACATACACAAATCTCTAGACTAGGAATATTTGTGGATGCAGTCCTGGAAACTTCCGTAGGTTCTCCAACACATCTGAAAACAGGTTGAGGACTGGTATTTAATTGTTGCAAACTATATTCTCACCAGTATAAAATGTACCTTGTGGCTGCTCCCTTGTATTCTACACCAAGGGGTTGCCACAGCGGATTAATCTACATTGGTAATTTGGTAGGGGTTTTACGCCAGATGCCTTTCCTGACGCAACCCTCCGTGGTGAGAGGGGGCTTGTGTCCCCACCTGGGACCGAACCAGGGACCTTTCACTTGTAAGGCGAATGCGTGGATTCCAGCAGATGTCACAAAATCTTATACACTAAACACAGGTTAATTGGTTGTCCATCTCTCTGTACTGGCTCTGCAGCAGACTGGCGACCTGTCCAGGGTGTACTCCACCTTTCACGTTATGACAGCTGGGACAGGCTCCAGCACCCTACGCAACCCTGAACTGGATTAAGTGGAAGAAGGTCAATGAATGAATGAATGAATGAATGAATGAATGAACACAGGTCCAAGAACAATGCTTTACTGCATTTTTTAAGCTAGCTAGCCATCGTCCTTTTTGTCCAAATGTGACCAAAATTGGCAACATTCAAAATGCCAAATTCAAGCTTTCGACACATCAGTCCACAAATCAGTGGGTGAAGTCACCAGACTATGCCCCATCATTTTTATACAGTCTATGGTCAGGTCTCAACATATCTTTAGTATGCAGACATAAGCATGATATTCTGCCAGAAAAGCAACAGCTATCTTTCTCAAATAATCAAACTAATCCTAACAAAGTATGTGCATCTCACTTGTCACTCTACAACCTCACCTCATTTTGTACTTACTCATTTTCACAAGTCAATCAGCTTAAAGGCGAATGTTTAACAACAATGTTAAACCTACAATAATGCACCAAAGCTTACTGATCTGTGTGATTACTTAAAACACCCAAAAGAACCAAATGTACAGTAACAATATTATCACTAATATACAGATGCCTTCACCATCCGTGGAGCTGTTGCAAGACCTCTTAAATACTTAGGCAACAGTCCCCTGCCCCCCCCCCCAAAAAATCATCATCATTCTCATTTCCACCTACTGAATCTATCACTGCAGATTAAGGTATAGTAATAATGGTGACAAAGGACCTTTCCCAAAAGGGTCAAGTGTCGTGTGCCCAACAGACACACAACACCGCAACAGACAAAAAACTGAGACTGACTGAATGTGATGGATGTGTGTATTGTTGCAAAAAGCATCACACAGTTACTGCTGTAAAATCAGCAGGCAAAACCACTGCTCATATTCTTTTGTGTGTAAATCTTACTCACTCAAAAAAAGGAAGCAACAATAAACAGTTTAAAAAACATCAATTTCAGACTTATTAAGATGACAAAGAAAAGGGAACTGTTTTCATGGTTGATTAATCAGCATCGCAACCTGAAAACACACTGCTGACAGCTGATCTCACGCAGTGTACAGTATGGCATGTTAAAATGTGTCTAACAGTACAGCATAAAGACCACAATAAAAAGGAGATTAAAAATTTAACATCAGACAGCTTGTGTCCTCGATTGGATGGAACATAAAGTTCTACCTCCTGGTTGTACGCATGAATCACTCTGTCTCACACTATATACATTCACTGGGCTTTCCCAAGCAGTGGGCACGAGTTGTTACCACTAACAAAAAAAAGTGTGTGTGGAGGAGCCCTGGACTGAATTGCAAGTCCAGAATGCAAAGTAAGTGTTCCCTGTGTGCGTGTCACTGGGGTTGTAATACAAACAGGCAGCAGATGAGATGGAAGAGAGGGGATACGGGCTAAAATGGCTAGACGTAAAGCTGAGCGCACAGATAAATGGGAAGTAACGAGAGGAGAGGAGTAAACAGAAGGACGGATGGAGCGATACATACTGCTGTAGAGGGTGTCGATCCAGGAGAGCCGGGGCAGGCCACGAGCACTGAGGGGTTCCATCCTCTTTTTCTCTCCCTGACTCAGTCACTCTGTTTCTCTCTTACGTCTTCAGTTCTTTTCTGCTGCTGCTTTTTGCGTTGCCTCCCTTCTCTTCTCTTATCCTTGAAAAACAGCCTTCATCTCATGGGGGGAAGCCAGAATAACCATTGGGGGAAAAAATTTCAAAGGCACCCCAGGGTCCAACAAGCTGACAAGCAAGGGAGCTGAAGAACGAGTGAATGAGAGAGATGTGTGTATTTCTGTACGAGTGAAGAGAAAACAACAGGCTGGAGACAGACACCGCTGACCGTTGCTAGGGGAAGGGAGAAGCACTCCCTCTGCCACACTCTCTCTCTGGCTTGCTCTCGTTCCCCCCCCCCCCCCCCCCCCCTCTCTCTCCA
>VUQH01068589.1:4034-21059 GCA_015106775.1 Etroplus canarensis
GCAGCCACTGAATAGCTGACATGGATTTTTGCATCAACAGCATTAACAAGGTGATTCCCAAAGAGCCGTTAGCCTAAAACTTGGCATATCTCAGCACAGCGTGCAAAAAAACCCAAAAAACTCTGAGGCAACTGGAGAAATGGAGCACAAAAGAAAATGTAGCAGGTCTAAATAACTATCTACAGCAGATGAACAATATCTGAAAGCCATGTCCTTAAGCAAAGACCTGACACAGAACCTGAGAGATGCAGCTGGTTCAGTTGATGGGTGGCGTGGTGAATACAAATTTAAGATTTTTGGTTTAAACTGTCCTCAGTATTTACAGAGGAGGTCAGAAAAGAGGTACAAAAGCAGGTGGCTACATCCAGGGCACGCTTTAGAAAATTTTAAGAAATTGGGATTTAATTTATAGCATTAAGGCTACAGAAATAAAAGCAACCTGACTTGACTCTTAGCTATTAAATACTATATTTTTTCATCATTGCAAGATGAAGGCAATTTCAAGAAATGTGGTCCCACGTTCATAAATAATTTTCCATAATATGTATTATTAAAGGTAATGTATTATAATAATATGCTACATTGCATTTTTATGACTATTTTACAAACTGGACAGAAAAAAAAAAACAGATGTACAGGTGTTTCTATGAAAGTGGCGGGTACTATACCTTTCTAATTTAAATTAATTGTGGTTTTATGTACCCATTCTTCTGTCTGGTCTCGTTTTTTTTCCTTCTGCACATATAGCTTATAAAAGGTGACTTATATCTCTTCATAAGATGTGTTTTATCAGTTGTGATGATGTTCTTACTTTAGAATCATTTTTCTTTTCTTCCTACCTGCCCTATTCTTCAGAGAATCTGCTTTTCATGCCAGTTGTGACCTTTTTGGTCACAACTGGCATTGCATTACAACATGTAATTGTAAATGTATTTATTGTAAAGGTAGCAGGTATTTTAATTAATTAATTATTTTTTTATTCATTGGGGGAGGGGGTATATAATGGATCTACACAAAAATAGTACAAATTGGTGAGTGTATTTTGAATCATTTTTAAAAAACAGAGAGAGAAAGTGGTATGTGCCTATGTAGTCACTACTCCAGCACCTTCAAGTTGGATGGGTACTGCCGGTGTACAGCACAGATTTTCAGTTCAGGTCTCGGCTTTGAGTAGGCCTCTCCAACACATTAACACATTTCCTCTCAAACCACTCCAGTTTTGTTTTAGCAGTATGCTTAGGGACATTGTCCTACTGGAGGGTGAGCCTCAGTCCCAATCCCAAATCCCTGGAAGACTGAAATAGGGTTTTCTCAAGAATTTCCCTGTATTTACCAGCATTCATTATTCCTTCTATTCTGACCACTTTCCCAGTCCCCGCACCATGAAAAACATCCCCAAAGTATGATGCTGCCACCACCATGCTTCACTGAGGGAATTGTGTTCTTGGGGTGATGAGAGACGTTGGGATGACGCCAGGCACAAAGCTTTCCTTGATGACCCAGAAGTTAAATTTTAGTCTCATCCGACCAGAGGACCTTCTTCTTTGGAGAACAGTAGCTTTTTTCTGGACAGTCTTCATTAAAGTCCAACCCTGTAGAGTGTCCGGCTTATAGTGGTCCTATGGACAGATACAGCAGTCTCCTCTGTAGAGATTTCCAGTTCCTTCAGAGTTACCTTTGGTCTCTTTGTTGCTTCTCTGATTAATGCCCTCCTTACCCGGGCTGTGAGTTTTGGTGGATGGCCCTGTCTAGACAGTTTTTTTGTGATGCTATTTTCTTTTCATTTTGAGAGGATGGATGTAATGTTGCTCTGTAGAATTTTCAAACCTTCAGCTATTTTTTATAAGCCAATCCTGATTTGTTCTTCTCCGCAACTTTGTCCCTGACCTGTTTGATGACCTTCTTGGTCTTAATGGTGTGGCTTGCTTCTGCGGCAAAATAGGGGTAATGGTAACCATATACCACACATTTGCATTCAGTTTAGTTGGACTGTAATACAAATGCGTTTTTTTGTCATTTCTGACATGATTTAGTTACAGTATTGGTCAGTTTGTCTGCTTGACAATCCAATTCATCAGCAAAATAAAAATGACCGAAGTGAGAGGAAAGGACTGAGCATTTTATCTTATTAGATAAAACAGATATTGACAAAGTTCACCATAATTTGCTGTTGAACAAAGGTTACAAATTGCAATATATCTCAGTATATTTAACTGCAATGCTCAGCATTGCAAAATGTTTAAATTTGCAATAATATCATACCGCGAGTTTAATAATGTGATAATATCTTACCATGGGGTCTCTTTACTACATGTTCATGTAACCTCAATCACAAACTCATCTAACAGACAATGCATGGAGTAGCCATGAGTATCATTTGGTCTTAGCCAGGAAGTGGAAATGTAATTGGTTGACTTATTTGGAGTCCAGAATCCCGTCCCTCAGACTCTCCTGGCTGCTGGAAGCCAGAGATGTAACTTCCAGGCCTTTCAACATTTGGCTCCCATTACAGCTAGACAGGTGGGCGCTGGGGGAGGCTTTCCTGTACTTTCACCCCCTTTGACATTTTTTCTTAAACTTACACACACATATTCTTCTTTTTTCCTCCTTCCCCCACTCCATCACATTCTACATCTTGTCTGATCTTGTTCCCTTTTTTAGCTCTTTGTCTCCCTCTCCTTTCTTCCTTCATGTCGCACACATGCTCTCCATCTTTCCTCGCTTTTGCTTTCTCTGGCGCGCAAAGAATCTGTCGACTGAATTTGTTCTTCTCACTTGTCTCTTTTACTTCTCTCCTTCCTTGCCGCTTTCGCCTCACACGCTACAACTTACTATCTCTTTCTGCCTTTTTCTCTCACTGTGCTTCTTTTAGCTTAGCCTCCATTGACTTCCTTCTTTTTTTTTCTTTCTTGGCAATTTTAGTAAAAATGTAAAAACTGACCCCCCAAACCACCTTGTGTGCACTTTTCGGCCTTTAAAGCTTTTCTCTCTTTGTTTACCTCTGTAACCTCAGTACCTATCCCTCTCTGGCTTTCCATCAAGGCGCGCACACACAGAAACACACATTGGCCCAATGCCCATACACACATTTGGACCTGGCTGCATGCTTCTCAGTGTCTGGGGCCGTACTCTGTGTATGTGTGTGTGTGTGTGTTTCTGAGGCCAGTTAAAAAGTAGGATTTGGCAGGACTGAAACTTCATGTTCCACTCTGCTCAACCCCCTAGACCTGCATGAAGACAAGGTTATCATGTTCCCCCATCAGTGCCAGACACACACTCACACACACGGATGCATGTACACACACGCTCTTCCTCTTGCACACATACACTTTAGGAGTCTCGTGGGTTGGAGGTATGTGTGTGTGTGGGTGGGGGGGGGTAAGAGACAAAGGATGCTACAACCCTGCCTTCTGCTGGCCAGTGAGCGGGGCACACGCGCACATGGTTAAAGAAGACATTAGCCAGAGTGAAATAGTAGTGGAAAAGGGGAGCTTATACTCAGTTTAAATGCTGTGATTATCAGTTCATCGTGGTTTCAGATGCAAGCCAAAATGGATTAGAAACAAAGACATGGCCATCTGTCTATTCATGTTATCCTGCAGATGAGTCAGCGATGCACAGTCATTTCTCTTTATGCCTGAATGCCGATTCTTTACAGTTTGCGGTCTCGCTTCTGTTTTTATAAGAAGTGGAATTAACATATAACTCTAATGATTATCATCGTTATCATTATCCCATTATCAGTAATGTCAGTAAAACATGTACTGTAGTATTCATTTCTGACTTAAGTAATTTCCCCCCAGGGATTAATAAAGTATTCTGATTCTGACTGATTCTTCCAATGAAGCTTCTACAGTCATGGGAAAAGAATGTTTCTGAGAAACAAAAATACACCCTGAAGTTTTGGAAGTTTGCTGTCCTGTAGCATTCAGGTGTGTGTTAACACAATGCCACAATATTCCCAGGAGTGGTCATCTCAGCAAATTCACCACAAGGTCAGACTGTGCAATGGTCAATAAATACCCCAAGAGATACATCCCAGAATCTACAGGCCTCAGTTCCCATATTAAATGCTAAAGTTGATGAGTACAGTTACAAAAAGACTGAACAAGTGTGGCTTGTTGCCAAAAGAAAGACTTTTCTCTCTAAAAAGCAAATGGCAGCATAGTTTATGTTTGCAAAGTGGCATCTGAACAAACAACAAGACCTCTGGAACAATCTCCTCAGGACAGACCAGACCAGCGTGGAGATATTTGGCCATAATGCACAGAGCCACATTTAGTGAAAACCAAACACAGCATATCAACACAAACACTGCATACTAACCGTCATGAGTCATGATTTGGGCCTGTTTTGGACTTGGGCACTTTGCAGTCCAAAGTATTCTATAGTCAGGTGTGACGCCATCTGTCAGGCAGCAAAAGCTTGGCTGACACTGGGTCAGGAAACAGCACGATGATCCCAACCATAGCAACAAATCTACAACAAAATGGCTGGGGGAAATATCAAGGTGCTGTAATGGCCCAGTCCAAGTCCACCACCTCGTTCCTCCTGCTTGGTCACTTCATCCAGAGGACATTAAATCCCCTGTGTGGACACCTTCAGAGAATTTGAGTGTTGACTGTCAGTCTTAGTGAGCTGTCCTGTCCTCATGTCTTTGTTTATTGTCAGTTGATGTGTTGGACTTCCTGCTGAACGACCATAAAGACACAATTTACCTCCAACCTGAGCTGCAGTTTTTTTAATTTTGTGGTTTTATTGTATTTTAAGTCTTCGTCCTTCACAGATTAACACCTTCATCTCCACTCATCTGTCACAACAGAAACTCAACTACACAACTGTGCAAAAGTCTTGATCCAGCTCTCATGTCTTTATGTTGTAGGTGGGACCTTAAGAGAGCTGTGCATAAATCAATGTCTCCATAAACTGAAGCAACATTGTAAAGAAGAGTAAGCCAATATTTCCCTTACAATGATGTGACAGAATGATAACGTCATACAGTAAGAATTACCTCAAGTTATTGCTGTTAAAAGTCTTTATTCAAGCATCTAAACAAACAAACAACTTTATTTATTTCCCTAGATAGGGAAATTCAAATCAATTCACAGATCGAATCCACACAAATCACACCCCATGCAACATGCAGTGAGGGAGGTCTGCAATTGTGCAGGCACCAATGAGCAATGTGAGGGATTCGGTGCCTTGCTCAAGGGCACCTCCCTTGCTCAGGGGGTGAGCCGGGATCTCTCTGGCCTCTGGTCCACCTCCACGCGTATCCAGGGCGAGGTCTTGAACCGGCTGGTCTTGGATGGCCACCAGGTGCAGGACGGGTCTTGAACCGGCGGGCCTCAGTAACCCTCAGTGACGCACTGAGCCATTCCCACTCCACTGTACTTAGTTTTTCATGACTGCATACAATCCTATGAAAACTGTCTTTTTCTCATGAATGTATGTGGATTCATCACTCTATGAAGTGCAAAATCAATACTTATGCAAAGGACTGGAGCATATCCCAGCATGCACTGGGTAAAAGTTTTACCACACTGTCACAGTGCTAACACACACGCACTCATAGGCAAGCACATGCACACCTACAAGCAATATAGATTTTCCACTTGACCTGTGTGAAGAAACTGGGGCTGACAGCGAAGAAAAAAACAGATTAGCCTTTTTTTCCATCTTCTATTAAATTTTACTAATATGTGCATTTTTTTATATTGTCTTTTGTGTTACTTTCTGAACGCCTTTACTGTTTACATAATGTCCTGACACACCAGTTGAAAAAGGGACAACGATTGAGGCCAGCTGTTTCTGCTGGAACTGAAGCCCCCCTTTTAAATACAATGCAATCCGTAGTGGTTACACATGCCAGCCACCCCAAACATTTCCACATAAGTAAATCAAAATCTCGCAGTCTCAAGAAACTGACCAGAAACTGAGGATCAAAGTTAAGAAAGCACTTCATGACAAGCTCTATTTAATATCTGTTCTGAAGCTTTAGTTGGAGTTTGCCAAGTTGTCAGTGGAATTAGTCACATTTTTTGTGACTACTTTGTGTAAGAGATTGTTATTTTAACCGAGGTAAAAAATGTTCTTTAAACCTAAGCTTTTAAACATCTTGGACAAGAAGACTTCAGTGGTCCTATAAGCTCACTTCATTTTCAGAAAGTACATTCAAACAGACAAGAAAAATTATGTGAAGTCACGTGAAAAATGCACTTTTATAGTTTTGCTTGGCCTCTACAGTCCTGTGAAAAAGTAGGTACAGCCCACAAGTCAGTAACATGTAGACTCACCTTTAGCCACAAATTTTGAAGTTATTATTTTAGTCTATAATGCTGTATAGCTGTGGAGGAAATTTGGTTTATTCTTCTTTCCAAAATTGCTTCAGTTTATTGAGGTTAGTGGGCATTTATTTATGGACAGCTCTCTTAAGGTCCCACAGTGGCATTGCAGTTGGGTTGAGGTCTGGACTCTGACTGGTCCATTGCAGCATCTTTATTTGCTTCTTTTTCAGCCATTCTGCTATAATTTTGCTGGTTTGCTTGGGATCATTGTCTTGTTGCATGATCCGCTTTCCACCAAGCTTTAGCTGTTGGGCAAATGGTCTCACATCTGAGTACAGAACAGAGGATTTCACGGTTGACTAAGTGACTGGAAAGTGCCCAGGTCCAGAGGTTGCAAAACAAATACAAATCATGATCCCTGCAGGACATTGTCCCTTTAGCTTTACTTGTAGCATCTTTTTGGGTAGGAGTCTTTCAGCACATCTTGACTTAGAAATATTCGCCCACTCATTTTTGCAAAGCACTCCAGATCTGTCAGATTGTGAGGGCATCGTTTGTGCACAGCCCTCTTCAGGTCATCCCACAGATTTTCAGTTGGATTTAGGTCTGGTCTCTAACTGGGCCACTACAAAGATTTCATTTTCTTCTGGATGTATACTTGGAGTTATTCTTGTGGTGAAAGGTGAAATTTCTCGCTGGCTAAAAAGTTCAGCCTTGGTTTAATCAGCCCACAATGCATTTTTCTACATGCTTTTGGGAGAACTGGTGGAATTTTTTTGCAAAATTTGGATGGGCCTGGATGCTTTTATAAGTGAAGGCTTCCATCTTGCGACCCTACCCCATAGTGCAGACATACAGAGAATATGGGAGATCGTTGTCACATGTACTACACAACCATTACTTGCCAGAAATCCCTGCGGTAGGCCTCTTGGCAGTCTAGCAGGCATCTAGTCGTCTCATCAGTTCTGGAGGGTCGTCCAGTTCTCAGTAAAATTACTGTGGTTCCATATTTTCTCCACTTCTTGATGACTGTCTTCACTGTGTTCCATGGTATATGTAATGTCATGGAAAGTTTTTGCACCCTTCTCTTGACTGATACCTTTGCACAATAAGCCCTTTGATGCTTTGTCAGCTCTCAGTCAACCATGATGTTTGCTGTAGGATGTAACTGAGCAATTGTCAGGAAAATTCTACTAGGTCAGCTGAACTTTATTTGGGGTTAATCAGAGTCACTTTAATTTGATGGCAGGTGTGTACCCAACAGAATGCTGTAATTAAAACGAAAGATGTTTCAACAAAGTATTAGTTTTAGGGTGTGCACTTATATGCAACCAGCTCATTTTACTTTTTTGTGTATGTCCCCCCAACAGATTTGTTTCTTTTCCTATTGACCTGTATCGGTTATAGGCCACATTAAAGGTGGAAAAAGTTTTGAAAATATTTATTGAGGTCTCATTTTTTTTTTTTTTACATCAGAAAAACATGGTGTTTTTACAGGGTTGTGTTCACTGTACATGGTACAGGAATTTAGAGGGGTGTTAATCTCAGGGTGTACAGCTAGCTGGTTAGTGATTTGTGCATTATGTATCTGTGTGTGCATGTTTAGGTATGTATACGTGTGTATATGGGTATGAATATATAGAGATAGACATATGGGTTGTAATTCTTAATGGCAATAAATAAGATATGAATAAATAAGTTCATACTCCACCCTAGTCTGTTTTGAGCTTGTAAATTAAGCAGTATACATCTGCTTAAAAAAATCTGTCTTTTTTCTTTTGTTTACCTCTTTACAATGCACTTTTGTGGTTATTTTAAAAAATATTGCATTTCTATTTTATTTAGAATGTTGAAATCAATCAATCAATCAATCAATCAGTCACATAATTCATTGTTTGAGAGTATAAAAGACCAAAGCTTTTCATTTTTTTCTAATTAAAAAATGTATAAATGTTGGGTTTATAACCATGAAACATGAGTTTGAAAAGATTCACATCTGACTTGCTGATGGCCTCCTAATTTTAATGTTCCTACTTTTCTGTTTACTGTTTTGAAACCTTTAAGGCGTTCATTCCACACATTCTCATACTGCATTTTCACTTACATCAAATTAATGCTTAAATTCATTTAGCACCTTGTTATAGTGCTTCTTTTTGTCAGAAAACTGTGGTAAGCTGTCACTTCATCTACTTGTATGTCTAAAAGACACATTTAGCTGTATGCACGCCCACAATGAGAGTGAAGACTCAATTTTAACATTATTGCAAAATTAGAGAAAAAAAAATTCTAATTAACCTGGAGCACTCACACATATACCATATACCGCAAAATATATAACCTTTGACTGTCAAATTAGTGTTGCAACATAATTTTCCAATTAACAAAGCTTTCTAAAACCTGATTAAACCATCAATCTTGTACATCTTTCCCTCTCAAAGGAATAAAAGAAGAGAATAACTATATTTCTAAGCAAGCTCTTGCGAGTAGAAACATCTGTAGCCTCTGTTGTTCTAACATCTCTTTCTAATCATATCTTTCCAGAGAATAAGTGAAAAAGAAATAAAGGGCTGGGTGAGGAGAGAGAAGAGGAGGTGAACAAAGACAGAGATGAAGTGATAATAACTATGATAGAAGGGACGGAGAGGAGAGATAAATATAGCATATGAGGAGAAGAGAGCACTGATTAGACCTGGCTCAGGAGATGTCATTGTTAATTACCACCCCCTCACCCACCTGCACCACACACGCAGGCCATGGATACACTATGGCACAGTCTACATGAATACATGCGTTATATGTTGCAAGATCACACCCACATGGACAAAAAACACACATGCTGTTCAGAAACTATGGAAATACAGGAGCATGCAGAAAGGCTCCTGCAGACACACAGGAGGTCACTTAAAGTTTTTTATGCCCTTTGTACCATGGATCATATTTAATACTACCTAGTGAACACTGATATTATTATCAATTTAGCTATTACACCTGTAAACTGAATTTAAACTAGACATAATCTGCACACATGTAAATTGCTAAAGTGGTCATTTAGGGGTGCACTTATTTCTGCATGTACTATTCACGGTGGATGGTGTAATGAGAGTTTTGTACAGTGATGGGAAAATAGCTTTTCTCTTATATGTGTAATTCCATCCATCCACTTTTGTCTGCTTAGCCGGGTTCAGGTCACCAGGTCGGCAGCCTGAACGGAGATGCCAAGGCCTCCCTTTCCCCAGTCACCTCCTTCAGCTCTTCTGGGGGAGATACCAAGGCATTCCCAAGCCAGCTGAGAGATATAGTAACTCCAGCATGCCCTGGGTCTGCCCCAAGGCCTTCTCCTGGTGGTACATGCCCGAAAAACCTCACCATGGAGGTGTACAAGTGGCATCCTGATTAGATGCCCAAACCACTTCAACTGGCTCCTTTTGGTGTGGAGGAGCAGGGGCTCTAGTCTGAGCCCCTTCCAAAGGGCTAAACTCCTCAAGTGTGCCTGGGCACAGAAGTCTCATGTTCCATGCCAATCTGACACACACACAAAGTAGATCTCCAAACCTGGTGGCATGTTTGCCTATTGAGGAATAGCAAGATTACTAAAGAGAAGATGGAAACAGCCACAGTGACCCAAAAGATTGATGGATGGATCAGTGGCTGGTTATTAAACCACCACTGAAATCTAAAGCCTTTTAGCAGTGCATCTGCATTTCATCTAAATTCAGCTTTAAAATGCTACATTTACTTCTTCGCTGCCTCATCCATGTTGCTGTGTTGTGCCTTTCTGGTTGGATGAATGCTCACCAAAGCCACTTTTTAGCATAAGGCTAATTAAAAGCATAAGATGTTAAGTTTCCTGCACTAAAACTTTGCACAGGGAACATTAAAAGAACCTTCCTGCTTGCTTTCCCCCAGCTTTCCCTCTCCTTTCCACTTTACCACACTACACAATTCAGAGCCTGTTAGCCACATTAGCCAGCCCTGCTTCAGCGCTCAAACGGCCCAAAGAAACCCAGTGGAGTCTCGGGCCTTTCTCAAGCTGTGAATGAAATAGCTTTGCAATTTGTCCTGGCAGAAAACAGCATTTTGATCTTAATGAATGGCAAATGGCTACCATTAGAAGTGAGAGGGATTATTGGGAGGGGGTGGTTTATGGCAAATGCCTGCACGTGTGTGTGTGTGTGTGTATGCATGTGTGTGTGTGAGCGTGAGTCTGTGTGTTTGTTTGGCATTTTAGAAGGGCCTGCTCTGATCCTTCATTAAAAGGCTCACTGCAGGACCTCTTCGTTGGACTCTCAAAGAGACAGGCCACGTTTAGAAGGAATTTTAATAACTCTTCAGCACACACTGTTGCACAGAATTATTGCTGTGATGTGCATGTGTGTGTGTGTGTGTGTGTCTGTGTGTGTGTGTGTGGATTGCTTCTTTACATGGCAGTAAACACAGGATGGCAGGTTGCCCATCACTGTGTGTGTCTATACCTATAGATCTGTGTGTGTACTAATGACCAGCATGTGCTAATTACTGTCTCTATAGGTACAATGTACTCTGTGCTCTCGTGCTGTTCTTCTCAACCAATCACTGCACAGCATTGACATCCTCCTTAATTGCATTAAACGAAGCTTGGTGATTGGATCATACTGTAGAGGAAAAGAAATACATATTCACTGACAGCTGGCCAGCCTGCTAATGGGCCTTGTGTGTGAGTGTCCCTGTGTGTATGTGTAATACTAATACTACTACCAGTACTAATAGACCTGCTACTATAGGGCCCCATGGAGTCCTAGACTAAGGGCCATTGCTCACTCAAACAAAGACATTCAAAGTAAACTTTAAAGTCAACTGGCAACCTGCTGCTTTCAACATTAAGTATTATACTTTACAGTAATGGACCAATGCATCCCATCATACACTATACAATACTGTGCTCTTGAGCAACCCTCATTTCTTTATGTTTTGCTTCTAAGGAGCCAGACTTTCCAGTATTTTTTAATATGGTCTCCAGGTTCTCCAGGTTTTCTGAAAGTCTTTTTAAGTTTTTCTTTGAACATTGGTTGGTTTTTAGCTACTTTTCAGTCCACTAGGACTGGTATGGTGTGCAGTGTGTCCTTAAAAATGTGAGGAAACTGGAAGTGGAGGGCAAAATAAGAAAAAATTTAAAAATTTGCAAGATTAGCATAATCATTGTTTCCTGAGCAAATATATCAATTAATTTTAAACAGTAAATCAAAATACATTTTCTCAACTTTGCAGCAGGCTGAAATGAATATCAATTTACTGAAGCTCTTGAATTTAGCACTTTTAATTTCATCATGAAGATTCCAGGACATATTGCCAGCCTTTTTACACCGATCAAAGTCACACCAACATACACCAGAAACAGAGAGAGGGAAATGGAAAGCATTTGCCTAGCAGCACACGCCACAAAATCTGTGGAAAATCTGCAAAATTCTGCAAATGCTGATTTCATGTCGGCCTTCGGACTAAAAATGGTCTCAGTGGAAGGGTGGCTGTCAGGAAGCCATTCCTAAAGAAGGGAAATAAGGAGAAAAGGCTGAGGTATGCCAAATTACATTGGACTGGATTACTGGATAACTGGCAACGTGTTTTACGGCTTGATGGATCCAAATTTGAAATTTTTGGTTCAAATTGTCATCAATATCTATAGACAAGGTCAGGAGAGAAGTACTGCAGTGAGTGTCTACAACACACATGTCCAAAGTCCGGCATAGGGGCCAATTGTGGCCCCAAGCAACCTGACAGAGGTTCCGTGTTCAAATTTCCAAAACCACAGTTTTGAATATGCACTGAGTCTTTACAGCCCATGTATTATTTCTTCTTTTAGTTTTCAATTGACAGTCAAACCGGGTCTTGTAAACCTGACAAATTAAATATTAAAATCAAATTTGGTCCGGCAGCCTGTATTCCCTTTCGTATTTTTGATCCAAGTCTAAAATTGAAATGATGAAAACCACGGTCTTTTTTGTTTTTGATATCTGATTCAAAATCAAATAATATATTTTGTTTTTTTGATTTTTGATGATCAGTTCAAAAAGGAAAGAATGAGTGTTACACAGATTCATATGGCCCTCAATGTTTTGTACTTCTGAATAAGATAATTGTGTTATTTTCCTGTTCACATGTTTTGAATTTAGAAGTTTACAGTGAGCATTTAGTAGTGAATAATATGTAATGTTTCAAACTAACCTAGTTATGTTTAATCTTCCGAAAGTTTTTCATTTCCAGACAGACGTTTTCTTCATTTTATGTGGTCTTCAAATGTGAAAGGCAGAGTGATTTTGGTAAAAACTTGTTTAGTTTTATTTGCGTTCTATGTGAAGAAATGAAAAGTAATCCATTTGCAATAAAAATTTCATTAAATAGTTCATTTGCATTTAATGTTAATGGTTCAAAGATTGTCAGGCTGAATGGTCACCCCCCACACACTTTCACCTCACCAAATTTGGCCCTCTTTGCAAAAAGTGTGGACACCCCTGGTCTACAGCCATCTGTGAAACACAGTGGAGACTCTGTAATGGTTTGGGACTCCACTTCAGCCAGTGGTGTTGGGGATCTTGTCAAAATCGATGGAATTATGAATGCCTTAAAGTACTGTCAGATTTTCATCCCTCATGCAGTGCCAACTGGAAAGTGTCTGATTGGCGACAGCTCCATTTTTAAGCATAACAATGATCCCAATCACACTGTCAGTACAGTAAAAGCCTACCTGCATAGAACAACACACAGTGGAACCCTATCAGTCATGGACTGGTCTCCTCAGAGCCTGGACCTCAACATTACTGAAGCAGTGCTGGATCATCGTGATGGAACCAAAGCCAAAGAAGAACTCTGGAATGTCCTTCAAGAAAACTGGAGATCTATTACCGAAAACTGCTTACAAAAATTATAAGAAAGCTTACCTAAGAGAGATCAGGCTGTGCTGAAGAATAAAGGTGATCTTAAAAAAATACTGACTTTCAAGCTCATTAGAATTGTGCAAACTGTTTTTGCCTTATGTGCTGTATTTCTATTTATATTCATATGTTTCAATAAATCACTGCACCCATTTTTCATTTTCCTAAGAAGATATAAAGCAATGAGAGGTGGCTCAGGGCTTTTGTACAGTACTGTATGGACATAACACCCACACCTACAGGAGCATGAAAGTTCCTAAATGCTTCAACTTTGCAATAATCGTGAGTGTGGAATATCTATGAGGGGAGAAATTCTAGGAACTGACCAGCTGCAACCGTGTCATTCTGTTACAGTACTATGCTGGAATTCAGTGAGCTCCTTTGAAGGACTTATTATTTCACAAATGTTTCTAAAGGCAGACTGCATGGCTAGGTGCTTGATTTTATACACCCTGTGGCAATGGGACTGAACCACCTCGATTTAAAGATGAAGAGATGTGCTGCAATACTTTTATCCATATAGTGTACTCTAAGTCACAAATACTACAGCTTGACTTTCCCATCTCAAACCTAGTTTGATCTACCAGGTAAAAAAAAAAAGACTCTGAAGCCAACTGCGGCTCCGTGTAACTGCAGTCAATTTGATTTTTGTGTTTAATTTAGCCATCCAAGCTGCTCTCTGAGTTTTGCATAAATGCTCTATTGTAACTACAGATGAAAAAAACGACGTGTTATGCAGAAATGATGGATTTTACACATTATCCTGTTTGCGTGAAAAATGTCCTTAAATGGAATTCTGAGTAAAAACAGAGATAAAAATAAAACAAACCAGCAGAAGACTCAAATTTGAAAATGCACAGTGTAGGACACACATTGTCTGTCATCCAACCCCAGGACATTTTATGCAATATCAAAAGGCTTGCTGCAAGCGCAGATTTAGACACATCTCATCACTTTCTTCTTCTTTTTTTAACAAAATGAAATGAGTGCTGATGAAAGGCGGCCATTTTGTTATTTGCATTGGAATGTGTTCTCTTTTCCAGACTACTCCTAAACTCGGCTGTGGCTAGAAGCAGCATTCACATTATTTTTTTTTTTCCCCCGCCACGCTCCTACCCTTTGTCTTTCCTCTCTCTCCTTGTGATCTTCCCACAACAGCACTGTGTGTCATTCCTGTTTGATGTGCACAGAATGAATAAAGCAGTCTGTAATATCAACATGAGAGTCTCCTAGTGTGCATATATGCCAAGAATGAAATCTAGGCATCTAAAACACCAAACTGCAAACGGCACAAAAATATGCATATGTGAAGATGTGCAGTGCTTATGACTCATGCATGTATAAGCAGCACACACAAGAAAATGCTGACTGGGTTTCCACCCTCCCTATTTTTCTGTAGTCCACATAATGGAGTTGGTTCAGGAAGCCAAAGGTCAGTGAAATGATATACACCTTCAGAACTGTGGGATTTTTACAAAGCTAACAATCCCACTATTGTTATTGTTGTTGCTAAAAACTTCATTCATTCAGTCATTCATCTTCTTCCGCTAATCCAATTCAGGGTCCCAGGGGGCGCTGGAGTCCATCTAAGCTGTCATGGGGCAAAGGGCGGGGTACACAGATTTGAACCCGGATCCTCTTGCTGTGAGGGGACAGTGCTAACCACTGTGCTATTATTATTATTATTATTATTATTATTATTATTCCATGGAACGTATCACCTCTTATACTTTTTGTCGTACAGACAAGGTAGTGCATCAAACCAGCTATTACTACTACTATACTATTTAAGATCAAAGCAGATCTTTTCCTTTGATCATTCCCTTTGATCTCTTGAGCAACCAAGGTGCTGGAAAGATTCCTCAGAGATTTTGGTCCATATTGTCATGATGGCATCACAGATCCATCAGTTTCACATCCATGATGCGAATCTCTCGTTCCACTACATCCTAAAGCTGCTCTATTTGATTGAGCTCTGCAGGCTGTGGAGGCCATTTGAGTACAGTGAACTCATTGTCATGTTCAAGAAACCAATTTGAGATGATTTGAGCTTTGTGGCATGGAAACAGCCATCAGAAGATGGGTAGAATTTAGTCATAAAGGGATGGTCACAGTCAGAAACAATAGTCAGGTAGGCTGTGGCATTTAAATGATACTTACTTGGTACTAAGGGGCCAAAGTGTGGCAAGAAAACCACCAGCAGCAGCAGTCTGAACCATTGATACAAGACAGGATTAATTCATACCTTTAGGTTGTTTTAGCCAAATTCTGACTGCTACCATCCAACTATCACTGCATGCATAGTTAGCAAGTTGCATCCATGCATATACTGTACACTTGCATTGCACAGACAAACATACCTGCTAATTATCAAACTGATAATACACTAGAAAGCACCAACCAAAGATGATGGAGAGGCTCATTTCGGTGACTGTCTAAACTCACACTTTGACCTGTAAACAGGTGAGGAAAACAAGAGTTATACTTCAGTTAATTCATACAGTATATCTACATCTTGCAAAACAAAACTAACAATACCAGAAACTTAAATGTTTCCTTTCAGTGGTAAGTGGTCTTTGTGGCTCATGTGATGTGAAGATGCAAACTCTTGACAGACCAAAGCATACAATATCTTTAAAACGTATTAGTTAGTATAAAAGGATGTTTCACCCTTTTATTGCTTTAATAAATTAGAAGATAGTTACTTAAATTTGGTTTTCTTGACAAGAATAAAAAAAAAGCTACCTTCATGTCAAAGTTAAAACAGATTTTTGCAGACTAATGTCAAAAATAAAATAAAGGTTTGCATAAATATTCACCCCTTTTAGGTCAGTATTTACTGTAGTAGATTCACCTTTGGCTGCAATGACAGCACTGAGTCTGTGTGGATAAGTATCAATCAGGCTGGCACATCTGGAACTACAATCTATTTTTTCCATTCTTCCTTGCAAAACATCTCAAGTTCTGTCAGGTTGCTTGGGGATCGGGTGTGAACAGCTCTTTTCAAGTCCAGCCACAAATTCTGGATTGGACTGAGCTCTGGGCTTTGACTTGGCCAGGCCAGAACGTTCATCTTGTTGTCTTTAAGCTTTTGCTGAATGTTTGGGGTTGTTGTCTTGCTGGAAAATAAAGCTTCTCCCAAGTCGTAGTTCTCTTGCTGACTCAGTCAGATTATCCTCCAGGATTTGGTGCTATTTTTCTACTTTACTGTTCCAATCTATCTTTACAAGCCTTCTGGGGCCTTCTGCTGAGAAGCATCCCCAGAGCATGATGCTGCCACCACCATGCTTCACAGTGTCGATGATGTGTTGTGGTGATGTACAACGTTTGGTGTTTGCCGAACACAGCGTCTAGTCTGATGACCAAAAAGCTCAATTTTTGTCTCATCAGACCAAAAAACCTTCTTCCAATTGACCTTGGAATTTCCTGCATGCCTTTGGGAGAATTACAGGAGCAATTTAACATGACCTTTCTTGAACAGTGACTTTCTCTTTGCCACTTTCCCATACAGCTTTGACTGGTGAAGAATCCTGGCAACAGTTGTTGTATATACAGGCTCTCCCATCTGAGCCTCTGAAGCTTTTAACTCCTTCAGAGTGGTCGTAGGTGTCTTGGTGGCCTCCCTCACCAGTCTTCTTCTTGCCCAGGCGCTCAGTTTCTGAGGACGGCCAGCTCTAGGCAGATTTAGACAAGTGCCATACTCCTTCCATTTCTTAATGATGGATTTGACTGAACTCTGTGGGATGTCCAGTGAATTGGAAAACTTTTTGCAGCATCTCCTGACTTCTACTTTTCAATGATCTTTTCTCTGAGTTGCTTGGAGTGTTCTTCAG
>VUQH01068590.1:0-10211 GCA_015106775.1 Etroplus canarensis
CCAGTTTTCTTGCAGACAAATTACATTAAGAGCTAAGATTGCCTATAGCACTGGCAAAGCCATCTAAAAGGTTCTGTTGCCCAAATAAAATAATTTCAGTTTTCTTCTTATTTAGACTCAAAAAGTTTTTATCCATCCAAGCCTGAACATCCTTTAGACAGTTTAAAAGAGCTTGAACAGAGGCACAATCATTTGTTCTAAGAGGCAGATAGATTTGCACATCATCTGCAAAGCAATGAAAACTGACATTGTGCTTATTAAAAATGGAGCCTAATGGCAGCATGTATAAAGAAAAAAGTAGAGGGCCCAGGACCGATCCCTGCGGGACCCCACAGTTCAATTTTGAAACAGAAGAATAATATTGGCCCAGTTGGACGGAGAAAGTTCTGTTATAGAGGTATGATTTCATCCATCTGAGGGCAGTGCCCCGAATCCCCACACTCAGATCTAGTCGAGACAGAAGAATGTTGTGATCCATGGTATCGAAAGCAGCAGTCAAATCCAGGAGCAGCAGAACAGCAGAGGTCCCAGAATCAGTGATTTAAAAGAAGTCATTTAAAACTCTTAATAGGGCTGTTTCTGTGCTGTGACGTGACTTAAAACCTGATTGAAATTTTTCAAAAATATTATTATGGTCAACATAAGACTGCAGCTGATCATGGACCACCTTCTCTAAAACCTTTGACATAAAAGGAAGTTTTGAAATGGACCTAAAATTGGATAGAACAGTGGGGTCAAGATTCTGTTTTTAATCAAGGGCTGAATGATGGCATGTTTAAAAGTATGTGGACACTTCCAGACATCAAGGAGGAATTTATAACATTTAAAACCGAGGGGCCAATGGCTCTGAACACTTCCTTAAAAAGTCTGGGAGAAATAAAATCAAGAGAACAATAAGAAGGCCGTAGATGCTGAACAATGTCAGATAGAGCTGTGAGAGACATCTGCTCAAATGACTCAAAGACACTGAGACATCTGGAGGAGTCAGCAGGGTCTGGTGTAGAGAGTGAAAAAGAAGACCTTATATCAGAAATCTTATCAGTAAAATACTTAAGAAAGTTCTCACACATTCCAGCTGAAGGCAGAATGCCAGAATGGTCACGGGGTTTAAAAGAGAGTCTAAAACATTAAAAAGGAACTGAGGTTTGTTATTATTGACTAACATCGAGTTTGTTAAAAACTGTCTCATAGCAGCTCTAACACCCTCCTGGTACTCCAACACACTGTTTTTAAAAATATCCAAAGAAACTTGGAGGCGGTCCTTTTTCCCACTGCTCATCTACAGTTACTCATTAAAGACCTGCCTGCTCTTCTGAAGCCTCCTCTGCTACCTTTGCATTAGCAACCCTGCTGCCCAGTCCCACGAGTGTACCTCCCCTCTGTTCTCCTCAGAGCAGATTAATCCACATTGGTCATCTGGCAGAGGCTTTACACACTATACCCTCCCTGGTGAGAGGGGCTTCTGTCCCCACCTGGAATTGAACCAGGGACCTTTCACTTGTAAGGCAGATATGTTACCACCACACTACAGGGGCACTGCTCAGTCTTGTGATTACTTAATGAAAATACGTTCTCCTGTCACAGTAGGTGTGTGGAGTACCAAGGATTCAAACTGAGGATGTTCCAACAGTAAACAAGCCTTTATCTGGTTGAAAGCAACGTTCAACAACTCGGTCCAAAACATAGACACCAAAACAGAATCCAAACACAGCCAGGAATGACACAGAGGAACATCAGGGGAGGTACGCAGACACTGACAAACAAACAGAGGGTTGATTAGTGACAGGGACCAGGTGAGGACAGTTAGGGCGGGGCTTACGTTCAAGAAGAAGGAAAAAAACAAAGTAAACCGGAAGGAAACTAAACTTCAAAGTAAAACAGAAAGTCACCAAAAGACTGCTTCCAG
The DNA here is from genome assembly GCA_015106775.1 of Etroplus canarensis. NCBI lineage: Eukaryota > Metazoa > Chordata > Actinopteri > Cichliformes > Cichlidae > Etroplus > Etroplus canarensis. Next base: position 1,907 of record VUQH01068590.1, read on the forward strand.
CTGATAGGAAGGCAACAGGAACTCAAAAAACAACTTGTTACAACCAAGCTCTGCAGAAGAGCATCTCTGATGGGCTCCAGCAGCAGAAGAGCATCTCTGATGGGCAGCAGAAGAGCATCTCTGTTGGACTGCAGCAGCACAAGAGCATCTCTGATGGGCAGCAGAAGAGTATCTCTGATGGGCAGCAGAAGAGCATCTCTGTTGGACTGCAGCAGCACAAGAGCATCTCTGATGGGCTGCAGCAGAAGACCACACCAGGTGTCACTCCTGTCAGCTAAGCACAGGAAACCGAGGCTACAGTTCACGCAGACTCACCAACACTGGGCAATAGAAGCTTAACTAATATCTGTTGTGGTTTTTTTGCAGTTTAAATAGATGAATAGTGAACAAACTGATATCAGGCTGTAGTTTAACAAACCTTTGACTCTTCTGATCCACAGTGAGCACCACCCTGACCGTCCTGCCACCTCCAACCGTCCGCTGTAAGCAGATGACTGTTTCTGGGAAGCACCTGGCCGTCCTAAAAGGTACACATCATGCTTCATCAGTTACACTTCTGATTGGATTCACGCCAGAGCAGCACGATCAGTATTCTTTCCTGTCTGACTCCTCTCAGTGCTGAACGAGTCCTCTCAGGAGGAGGTGAGCATTCGGGATGTTCGGATTTTACCAAACCTGAACGCCTCCTACCTTCCCATGATGCCTGACGGCTCTGTGCTGCTGGTGGACAACGTATGGTACGTACGCTGTGTCAAGTTGGTATGTTTTATTCTTAGGTCATTTCAATTCATAAGAACAGAGCGTGAAGGTTCACAGGCTGGTATTTTATTTTATTTACACTTTACCAGAGTTTTCCAACAATATATATATATATATAGTATTGTGCTATAAAAAACTATTTTCTAATATAGTTTATATATTGGAAAATACTATATAGTAGTGCCCTGTACTCTAATATTCTATAATAAACCCTACTACACAATACTAAATGATACTGTGTTATTATAAACTATGCTATACAGTATTCAGTAATACTACAGTATATTATAGTGTACTGTACCATTCTAAACTTTTATACTACAACACTAGCAATATACAACATATATTACTTCACAGTAATATACTAGTATAATACTGAAATATATTCTACTAAACTAATAAACTTCTCTGCGGTGTTACTGTGTTTCTTTATGTTGTCAGTTTATTATCAGTATCAGAATGCGCTGCATTGTTACGTTATACATTACCTAGTTTGTTACACTGTAACTTGAATTCTCAGTTGTTAGCCTGTTCCTGTGGATTAATGCTGCCCTGCTCCATACGTTACTTTAACGTCACACATTATGTAATGTTGTATTTGATACAGAACCTCACATTTTATTACCCTTGTTAGACCTTTCGGTACGCTGCACTGTGTCACGCGCCTTCACTCTGTCGGTTTGTTTCCTCTGCAGCCACCAGTCCGGCGAGGTCGGCATGGCGTCTTTCTGCCGGGTGGACAGCTTGGCCTGCCGCCTTCCCGGCATGCTCAGCTCTTTGGAGGAGCACGACTTCCTGTTCCAGCTGCACCTCAACGACATGCCGCAGGACGACTCCAACGAGGTCTGGGCGCGTTGGTTCTCTGTTCGTCGTACTGCACGCACGTACAGAGCATGCTGATAACTCGTGGCAGTTTTTATCACCTCATGACCTCCTGCTTAAATAAGGGTAGCTGGTTTTCCATAAATCAGCCTTAAAAAGGCCTTGGCTCCATATGACACAGTTAGAAATGAGCATTTCCTCCTTAACAAGGTACGTGTAGCATCAAACCAGAACCCAAACTCAGACTCTGAACGTCACTGACACAGACGCTAAATGTAAACCTTTATACAAGTTACCAGAACTCATGAGGAGCCTTTAGGGTTCATAAGATGAATCATTTCTGACTGATCAGTGACCAGCAAAAACCATCTGATGAGCACAAGAACCAAATAGACAGGTGTGTGTATGTACATATGCTGGTTTGTTTTCAGGGCCTGGAGGTTCCTCTGGTCGCCGTCCTGCAGTGGTCCACTCCCAAGATGCCTTTCACCAACTGTATTTACACCCACTACAGGTAAAGACTGTATGAAACACTCCATCAACGCTGTATTGAATAAAACACCAGTGCATCAACTGCTGCAGGAGCTTTTTAGCTGCATTCCACACTGGTTCAGGTTTAGTCCTGTGGTTCCTGAGGTTTGGCTCAGTCTGAAGGTTTGTGAAATTATTAAAAGAAATTTTATTTAAGTTTTAATTTCTTCTATACAGCACCAAATTACGCCAGCATTCACCTCAAAGACTGGAGTAGTCTTTATAAATTACGGATCCCACATCACAGAAAGCAGAAACCCAATGAACCGAAGAATTGGAATCAGAATACTTTATTAATCCCCTGGGGGTCAATTCCTAAAAAGAGCACTTGGTGACTGTGGGAAGAAAAAACTCCCTTTTAACAGGAAGAGAAAACCAGCAAAACTGCGCTAAGAGAGGGGCAGCCATCTGCCAGGAACACTAGGTGTGTTAGGAAATATCTCCTGTGAAAAACGTCTTACTGCTTCCACAGGAATTCAGAGGATCAGCGTAGCAGTTTACACATTTGCCTTACAAAAGAAAGGTCCCTGGTTCCAATCTGAGTGGGGACACAAGCCCCTCCCCCCATAGAGGGCCGCGTCAAGAACAACATCTGGTGTAAAAGCGCTGCCGAATTACCAATGTAGATGAATCCGCTGTAGTGACCCCTTGGGGAGAATACAAGGTCAGACTGTGGAATGCTTAGAGAAACTGCAAAAAACCAAAGAGCTACATCTCAGACTCTACAGGCCTCAGATAGCAGGTTAAAGGTTAAAGTTCATGACAGGACAGTTAGAAAAAGACTGAACAAGTCTGGCTTGTTTGGAAGGGTTGCAGGAGAAAGCCTCTTCTCTCTAAAAAGAACATGGCAGCACAGCTTAGGTTTGCAAAGCTGCATCTGAACAAAGAACAAGAATTCTGGAACAATGTCCTTTGGACAGACCAGACCAAAGCGGGCATGTTTGACCATAATCCACAGCACCAAACTCAGCATATCAGCACAAACAGCTCATAGCAACTGTCAGCACGGTAGTGGTCCTTGAGTTCACTCCTCTCTCTCCTTTAGAGTCAAATGTGTGGCTGCCCATCTGGTGGTGAAAGCTTGGCCCATCTAACAGGACAGTGATGCCAAGCAGAGCAGCAAATCTCCAACAGATTGTCTGAAAAAGAAAAGAACCAAGGTGCTGCAATGGCCAAGTCAAAGTCCAGACCTCATCCCCATTGAAATGCTGTGGTGGGACCTTAAGAGAGCTATACATGCCTGGAATTCTCAGTGAACTAAAGGAACGCTGTAAAGAAGAGTGGGCCAAAATTCCTCCACAGCCATGTGAGAGACTGAAAAAGCCATACAGAAAACCATTGCTGCAACTTATTGCTGCTAGAGGTGGTTCTACAAACTGCTGTATTATGGGGTGGACTTCATTTCTCGCAGGACTACATACAGATGATAGGAGACAATTTTCACCTTTGTCAAATGACTCACTGCCCACCATCCCCTCCCCCCAGGTTGCCCAGTATCCGTCTGGATCGGCCGCGGTTTGTCATGACGGCCAGCTGTCCAAGCACCGTCAGGGTGAAGGAGCACTTCAAGGTCAAATATGTTCTTCTCAACAACCTTCAGGACTTCCTGGCTGTTCGACTCGTCTGGACTCCAGAGGGTCAGTGTGTATTTGTATTTATATTTATAAGAACGCTAGTTACCATGGACTCAGACTTGGAGGAGGTCCATGGTACTCTGCCAGAAAAGGGTGGTTTGCCCTCTCCGTGTTTGGGACGCGGTCCTGCCCCAAGTGGACGATTTCAAGTATCTCGGAGTCTTATTCACGAGTGAGGGGAGGATGGAGCAGGAGATTGACCGATGGATCGGGGCAGCATCTGCAGTGATGCAAACGTTGTACCAGTCTGCCGTGGTGAAGAGGGAGCTGAGCTCTAAGGCAAAGCTTTCGATTTACTGGTCTATCTACGTTCCTGCCCTCACCTATGGTCATGAACTTTGGGTAATGACCGAAAGAATGAGATCGAGAATACAAGTGGCTGAAATGAACTTTCTCCACAGGGTTGATGGACTCACCCTTAAAGACAGGGTGAGGAACTCAGTCATCTAGGAGAGGCTCAGAGTAGAGCCACTGCTCCTCCACATCAAAAGGAGCCAGTTGAGGTGGTTCAGACACCTGATCAGGATGCTTCCTGGACACCTCTCACTTGAGGTGATTTAAGCACATCCCTCCTGGGGGGGGGGGAGACCCCAGGGAAGACCCAGGACACACTGGAGAGACTATGTCTCCCAGCTGGCCTGGGAATGCCTCGGTGTCTGCCCTGAAGTGCTGGAGGAGGTGGCTGGGGAGAGGAGAGTCTGGGCTTCTCTGCTCAAACTGCTGCCTCCACAACCCGGACCCCCAGAAAAGCAGTAGATGATGAGACGAGTTGAGATGACGAGATTAGAACGGGTCTAAACATGTTTATTACTCCTGGAAAGTTGGACATGCCTCTGTTGCATTGAATGGAAGTCAGGGACAGCTTCTCTGGATTGATGGACTGGGGCTCATGGTTCTTTTTTTAAGAAGGGGAACTGGAGTTCATGTTCCAGCCTCAGGTGGCTCACACTCCTCAGCCTCCCTGGGAAGGTCTATGCCAGAGTACTGGAGAGGAGAGTTTGTCTGTTAGTTGAACCTCAGGTTCAGGAGAAACAATAAGGTTTTCGAGTATGTGGGAGTTTGCCCAATTATTCTACATATGGTTTTGTGGACTTGGAGAAGGCATTGGAATGTGCCCCACAGGATGTCCTATGGGAGGTGCTTCAGGGTTATGGAATATTGGACCCGCTGTTACAGGCTTTTAATCCCCCTGTAACGAGAGCTTGGTTTGCATTGCTGGAAATAAGGCAGACTTGTTCCCGGTGGGTGTTGGACTCCATCAAGGCTGCCCTTTGTCACTATTTCTGTTCAGGATTTTTGTGGTCGGAATTCTATCCAAGGGGTGGAGAGCTTCAGGTCTGGTGGATCTCGATTTTTGAGCTCGGGATCACTCTCCACCTTTTGAAGGTGATGTGGTTCTTTTGGCTTCATCAGGCAGTGGCCTCAAGCTTGAACTGGGGCAGTTTGCAGCGGAGTGTGAAGCAGCTGAAAGCTGTGCTTCTCAGCTGGAAAGGGGTGGATTGCCCACTCAGACGCTGCATCGGGCTGTCGTGGTGCAGAGAGAGCTGAGCATGAACGCAAAACTGTCGATTTTACCCACTGATCAACGTTCCTACCTTCACCTATGGTCACATGCTCAGGGTAGGAACCTAAAGAAAGATATAAGCAGCAGAAATGAGCTTCCTCTGAAGGGTGTCTGGGCCATAGTGATAGGGAGAGGAGCTCAGAGTAGCACTGCTACTCCTCCACATCGATAGGAGTCAGTTGAGGTGAGCAGGATGCCTCCTTGTTGCCTCCTAGTTGAGGTGTTTCAGGCATGTCCTACCGGGAGGAGACCCCGAGGTAGACCTATGACACATTGGATAGATTATATCCCTCAGCTGGCACGGGAAACCTTCAGTGTCCCTCTGGAGGAGCTGGAGGAGGTGGCCAGGTACAGGGAAGTCTGGACGGCTCTGCTTACACCGCTGCCCCTGAGCTCTAGACCCAGATAAGCAGTTGAAAGTGGACGGATGCCTAAAGTTTGACTTTTTAAATGGGATTCTATGAGGACTGACTCATCTTTTAAGCCAGCCCCTTGTGGCCATTAGAGGTTTTGGCTCCACTTCTCAGGTTTGAATGTAGTTTTGACTCATTTTAGATGGGACTTTGACGACTCCATAATGTTGATGGTTTTAGATCTTCTGTTGCAGGACTCCTTATTTTTTTTTGTTTTCGTGTATGACTCCAGCTGGACAATTGGACTACCTCTACAAGGACCGGGCTGCTTTTTGACAGTCAGATGAGTTATTATTGATTTGCTTGCTTGCTCAGGTCGTGGTCAGGGTGAGGACGCAGCGCTGTCGGCAGTGGTCTGTCATACTCCTCTCAGTAACCTCGGTCACTGTCGGAAAGGGAGCACTCTGTCCTTCAGCGTCGCCTTTCAGATCCTTAAACCAGGACTCTACGAGGTACACCACCCTTTGTTAAGCCTGCTGCCTCAAAGCTGAACACACCATTAACTTTATTCACGTTTTCTCGTGTCCTTCCCCCCCTTCTCTCCAGCTGAGTCAGCATATGAAGTTAAAGCTCCAGTTTACAGCGTCAGTGTCTAACCCTCCACCCGACGCTCGGCCCCTGTCACGTAAGAGCTTTATTGAACTAGGAGAACTCCAACTGTTATCTGTATCTGTTCAATTGGTTAAAAGATGACAGAGGTTAGTGGTGTCATCTCATCACTGTCCAGGTAAGAACAGCCCATCCAGCCCAGCGGTTCGAGACCTGCTGGACCGACACCAAGCCAGTCTGGGTCGATCTCAGTCCTTCTCCCACCAGCAGCCGTCTCGTTCGCACATCATGAGGTAACTTTAGACGGAGTGGACGCTAACATCAGATCATTTGTGTCAGTCATTTAATGAAATGTCTGTGTTTGCGTCAGGACTGGCAGCGCCATGGAGCGACGGGCCATCACCCCTCCTGTCGGCTCGCCAGTTGGACGGCCGCTCTACCTGCCTCCACAGGACAAAACGCTGCTGTCACTCGACAAGATCGCCAAGAGGGAGTGTAAAGTCCTGGTAGTGGATCCCGTCAGCTAGGCAGCAAGGAGGCAACAGGAGAGGCTTTTATTCTGAAAGTCAAACCATTATCACAAGAAATCTACAAAGCCGATAAAAGACTTGATTTTTATCGAAGTTTCCAGGAAATGAGCTAGAAAGTGTTGGACGCCGAAGATTAAGTGTTACTTTCTTACTTCTGTGTTATTTTAAGTTAAGAGACATTAGAGGCTAAAAACAGCCGCGTAATTTATTACAGAACGTGTCTTTATTTCAGTGTTAATTTCGCCATCGTCTGTTCACAATCGCTGACTGCATTAAAATGTTACAATATGACATATTTAATCACTGTGCAATTTTTGAAAGAAACAGAAGGGGGTGTAATTCAGGAGCCACGGTGATCCTGTAAACTCTAAACCCTTTTAGATTATTTATCACTGCTGTAAGTGGAACGTCTATAGAAAATATATGAACTTAAGTTATACAGGTCAGAACTTAAACATAACCACAGCATTCTGCACTCTTCTTATGTTCATTAGGTTACGGCATTAAGCTGTAGTTACATGTGCACTCTCCTGGTGTCCCTCTAGTGGTTTACACATTCTCCATGCAAATGAAAGGTCTTTGGTTTGAGTCCAGGTGGGTACATAAGCCCCCCCCTCGCCTTGGAGGGTTGCATCAGGAAGGGTATCCGTTGTAAAACCTCTGCCAAATTACCAATGTGGATCAAACTGCTGTGGTGACCCCTCGGGGCAAAATACAAGGGAGCAGCTGAAGGTATTTTGTTTTAATATGTGCACCCATCTTAGCGACGTGGGTAGCATGTAGTTAGCACTGTCGCCTCACAGCAAAAGGGTCTGGGTTTGAATCCATCACCTGGCCTGCCTGACGGGACCAGTTTGAGCCGCCCTGAGTGGTGTCTGCATGTTATCCCTGTGCTTATGTGGAGTGGACTCTTTCTGGGTTCTCCAATTCCTCTCACCATCCAAAGACATGCAAGGTTTTAACTAGTGCTTTCAAATTAGCAGTGACTGTGAATGGGTTTTCTGTCTCTATGTTGGTGGATGTACCCCACTTTTCACCCTGTGACAGATGGCATAGGGTCCTGTGACCCTGAACTAGATGGATGGATGGATGGATGGATGGTGATCCAGTTAAACAATACAAACAGTAAATGCTGTTTTAAGTTAAACCCCCCCTTTCACTTAGCACCTGATGTGCCTCCGGGGTCGATTCTAGGATCAGACCTTTGGGGGGCTCACGAATACTTTTACTGCTTTTACTACAGAGCGCCATCTGCAGCTCATCTCCCCTCATCCACTCACATCTGTAAATCTGTGGGCAGGGAAGGATGAAGTCTCTGCTCCATTTACTGAGATCAACAGCAGACTTTCAGATCTGTAGTCAGGAGGTGGAGGAGAGCCTGGAGAGGTGGAGGTATGCACTGGAGAGAAGAGGAATGAAAGTCAGTAGAAACAAGACAGAGTACATGTGTGCGAATGAGAGGGAGGCAGGTGGAATGGTGAAGATGCAAGGAGTAGAGGTGGT
>VUQH01068591.1:4094-19783 GCA_015106775.1 Etroplus canarensis
AAGGTCATTGTGTGTGTGTGTGTGTGTGTGTGTGTGTGTGTGTGTGTGAGTGAGAGAGAGAGAGAGAGAGAGAGAGAGAGAGAGAGACGCCTGCAAAGTGAGAGGTGGGGTACAACCTGGGCAGGTTGCCAGTCTTTCACGGGGCAAACACAGAGAGGCAGACACCCTGTCCTACTATATTCACACTTATGGCCAGTTTAGAATCACCAATTAACTTGACACGCATGTCTTTGGACTGTTGGAGGAAGCTGGAGTACCTGGAGAGAAGCCACGCAGGCACAGGGAGAACATGCTACCTCCACACAGAAAGGCCCCAGCCAGCCATAGTTTTCAAAACCAGGACCCTCTTGCTGTGATTTGACAGTACTTACCCCTGCACCAATATGCCACCCACTATTAACATTCATGAATATATTTGGGATAGAACATATAGTTGGTAACACATGCATCATGTTATGTGTATGGTGACTGATTTCAAAAGCTGTTGATGCGTTTTGTGAGTTTAGAGAGATAACAAATATGATGTACCTTTGGCTGCTCCCTTGTATTCTCCCAAGGGGTCCCCAAAACAGCTTAATCTATATTATTAATTTGGCAGAGGTGCCCTTCCTGACACAATCTTCCATGGTGAGAGGGGCTTGTGTCCCCACCTGGAATCAAACCAGTGACCTTTCACTTGTAAGGTGAATGTTTAAACCACTACACTATGGAGACACTTGGAGAAATAACAAATAACATTATTTATGCCTGACTTGGCTGAAATGTTAAGACATGGTGAGTTTTGTTTGGAAGAACAAAAAATGAAAACAAAAAACACAGCTAAGTCTATATCGAACACTAGCGGATTGAGATAAACATATTTTAGTAATAATTTGGAAAAACATACTTCTTTAAATGACTGAAAATAGTATGTAAAACAGCATCATGTTCATCAAAACTTTTGACATTCCCTTTTGTCCCTGCAATAGTTTGGTTTTTATTAACTACACATGTCCTAGTAGTAATATTTCAGTCCATATACCACTGTGGTGCAAATCAAGCTTTCTACTCTGCCAAATTTTTGAAAAATATATATATAATTATTGCTCCAAAATAATGATTGGTGGTAACCTGTGACCTTTGCCAGTGTCTGTGACAGGCAGAGATAATCCTGATTAACATTTTGGTTTACCACAAGGTATATCTAAACGCTAATGATCAATTTGCTATTGAAAGATATCTAAGTGAAATATTTCATTCTTAACAGAACCAATTGGAAATAAGATGAAGTAATAAGTTGTAATAAATAAATGTAATACTGCAACTTTACTGTTGGTTGTATGCTAAAAGCTAGAGAAACTGTCAACAAACAAATGAGTGTTGTATGCAAAAACGAAGGAAAGTGCTTAACCTTAATATGCTTGGCCAAAAATATCTCACAATTATTTACTTTTTGAATTTGCTGGTTTTATGTTTTGTTACCATGTTATTATATTATTATGTGTAAATTGGTTGTAGATGTATTGTTAAACTTTATATATATATATGTATATATATATATATATATATATATATGTGTGTGTGTGTGTGTGTGTGTGTGTGTGTGTTTATTTATTTATATTTTGAGAGAGTGGTAGTCTGTTTTAATTCTTCTGTAAAGAATTAATTTCCTTATTGGATACACAGGTTTGCCTAATGTTAGCCCTTGCACCTGTTTTTTTTCACATTTTTGTTTCCCTAAGTTCATTTCTTGTCTCTTGTTTCAAACAGACCTTATATAGCTTGGTAACAATTCATTTTTTTAACTTTAAATATAAGCTGTGCAAGTAAAGCTCCAAAAATTTCATACAACTTTAAGACTTTAAAATTAATAAATAATATATTAGTTGATTCATTGCAACTAGAATGGGTAACAGTTCCTACAGTATTTCTTTTGGAGCAACAAAATTGATTATTGTTGGTTTTCTAAGTGTTCCATTATATCTCTGCACATACAATATGTCACATACAGTATGGAATGAGAAGAGAGCAATACAAAATATGTAATGCGTTTTTATGTACACTACAAGTCAAAAGTTTGGACCCCAGTTCTGAAAGCTTTCCTGAGCTTGGCCATACTCCACTATGGCCAAGCATGTCCAAACTTTTGACTGGTAGTGTAAGACACGATTTAATTTCTATAGTACTGCAACCGTTTTTTTAAACTTTTTTTTTTTTGCTTTAACATTAATTATATAACATTATATAAATAAAAACTACCTAACTCAAAGTGGATTTAGTAAACATTAGAACCTTTAACTATGGTGGCAACTGATAAGAAGCTCAACACCGCCACTATGCGGCTGAGCAACGATACTGCATCCCACCAGAATCACAGGAGTGGGCGGAACGAAGATGGTTACTAAGAGCGACGGAGCAACTGTAACTGCTGAAGGCGTCGAGGTAATTTCACCGAAAAGAGGAAGCGAGACTTGGAAAAGCAGAGCCAAGTGTTTGTAGTCATCATGGCAGCTCCACAGAGTAAAACAGAGAACTTCATGAACGTGGAGGGCAACGCAGTGGAGGTAAGTAAAAAAATAAAAACGCTGACCCCAGTTTGCACAAGCTATTCCCAAATTAATACTAGATGTCTCTGAACAACGCTTAACTGTAAATATTTTGTATTACTTTAAATGAATTAGGTGTTTACATAAATTTGAAACTTGCTGAAATTTACTTAGATATTTGTTAAATTAAAAGCAAGCTTGCGCACGAAGTCACCAAACACGATGAGGTGAGCAGATGTCCCTCTTTATGTGGGACTGCAAAACATCTTTATCTCTTGTGCCTCTCTCCTACATCTTGAGACACTGTCCCACTGGCTGGCTTTGCGGGACAGTGCAGCAGGGCCGGTTCTAGCCTGCTGTGTTTGGGTGGGCACCTAAAGTTTCTGGGTGGACAGCTTGGGTCTTTTATAGAGTTACTAGTAGGGGGACTAAGGTGACCAAATGTCCCTCTTTTTGTGGGACTGCACAGCATTTGTACCCCCTTTCTTCTTGTCCCACATATTGAGATGATGTCCCACATTTTGACTGGCTCTGCCGGACTCGCACTTTTCTAAAGTCTGGCTTTCATCTGATCCATGTGATGAAAGCAGGAACTGTTTTTATTATAGCAAAGTTACAGTTAACCCATTTAATGCCAATCATGGAAAGTCACCAAAAGTTTTGCAGATTTTGGTGACTATGACTACTGACATAAAAACATGACAAAACCCTTCCCCCCATTTCCCCCATTATTCAAATTACAAATTCTGCTGTATTTATTAGTTACAGTTACAAGTCAAAGCTTAAATAATCATTATATATATGTATATATATATATATATATATATATATACATATATATATATATAACACTGGGAATTTGATTCCATCCCAGGTCACTAGCCACTTATTATGTGTTATTTAGGGCTATCACTGATGATAAAACTAGCCAGCAGCCTCATGACTGCTGAGTTACGGTCAGTGCAGTGAACTAGTCTAATAATAGGTTTCTACAGTTTTGGGACAATAACGCATTTTTTGCCTCTGTGAATTGCAAGTTCAACTATTGGAATCAATTACAGATCTATTTTGTCATGTCATGGAATCTCAAGGAAACAGACCTTACCTGGCCATGAAACTGCTTGTCAAGTCTGTTGTCCCATTTTTGAGCCTCTGAAAATGGGAACCTATGTATAAAAATGTCTCTAATTCTTAAACACTTAATGCAATTCTTTTGTCAAGCCCCTTGAATTAAAAGTCTGCACTTCATCACATTTTGACTGTTTAGTTTAAAATCCACTGCGGTGGTGTACAGAAGCAAAATTACAAAAAGAGTTAAAATTGTCCCAAAATGTATGGATCTAACTGTTGCTGAATGCTTGGCTAAAGTGGCTGGCTGGCTTTGTCAATCTATTGGCCCCAGTTCTTTAAAAATCAGATTGAAACTTTTTTCTGCATTTAAAACATTTTGGTGCTGACCAATGGGGAAAGTCACCAGAATTGTGTTAAAAATATTTTAACCTGTATTTTTTAGGCAGAGTTCAATTAACTCAAGCTTAAAATACATTTTGTTTATCAAATAGCCAAAAAAACAATAGAAAATATCCTATACTATATGTGGACCCTTAATGCTTGTGGGCTGTGTAGTCACCCCACCAAAGGCTCATTCTGAGCCAGAAACAAAACCCTGATGAAAAGAATCCCAGTTAATTCTCAAATTCTTCTTCTTCTTTTGGCTGCTCCCGTTAGGGGTCGCCACAGCGGATCATGTATTATGAATCCACATTTGGATTTGGCACAGATTTTACACCAATTGCCCTTCCTGATGCAATCCTCCCCATTTACCCAGACTTGAGACCAGCATTAGAAGTACACTTGCATGTGGCACCTGTGATTGGGTTCTAGTTCATTCGCAAATATCAGTCTCCAAATCAAACATTGACCAGGCTCTTTTACTGGAAAGTACCATTTCATTTACAAAAAAATGTAATCACCAGGCACTTTGCATAGTAAGATCCTTTATAAGTAGTTGGCAATGGAGGGGAGGAAAATCTCAGAGTTACCTGGACAAAATGTCACAGTGAAACAGATTCAGGATGGGCAGCCCTCTGCCTTAATGGGTTAGTGTGAGAGGAGTTATTGCTGTGTTTTAACTCCAGGTTTCTTGCCTTTGTTCCCAGCAAATGGACTGTATTCGGGAGTCACCTGAGAAATTTCAAAGTCTTCCCATGGAGGATCTAACAGAGGGGAAGATGCTGCGGTCCAGGATAGAGGAGCAGTCAAGTCTGATCTGCACACTGAAAAAGAGAGCTGATGAGATTCTTCTCCAATTTCAAGCCCTACAGAAAATCAATACTGAGCTTGAGGGCAACGTGAAACACTGTCAGAAAGAACTGGAAAGTGAAAGGAAGAAGTCAAAGATATTGGAGAAAAGATTTATGGATTTAACTGCCAACAACCAATCAATTATTTCTTTCATGGAGGAGTATAAAAATCACAACAGCCAGTTAAAGCTGGAAAACAAACGGCTGCAGTCAGAGAATGAATCACTTTTCTCCCAGAAGTTACATGACAAAGAAGTTTTAGTTCAAAGACTTAAAGAAGAAATCAAACAGCTGATAGAGAAATATGAAAACATGGAAAAAGAATATGGGTAATTTTTTCAAACTCTTGGTAATAACATTGATCTTCAGGTTTTTAAATATCAGCTAGAATTTGTTATTGATATTAATGAGTAATGAATACCACTAGTGAAATAGTTTTTAGTTTCCTGTGCAGGGATCATTTTAATGCTGTTTTCATTTACATTAACTTTTAAGGAAGAAGTTAGCTGCTTGCCAGTCAGAACTCCTGGAGCAAGCGGCTCAGCATAAAGCCAATCAGGCATCGCTATTCAGTCAGCTTCATGATGTTCAGCAAGAGCACAGAGATGCTGTGGACAAATGTAAAGGTGTGTAAAAAGTGTGTAAATGTCTTCTTGACTTTTCCATAAAATACAGTTTGCAAACTTAATGGCCTTCTTTCCACAACCAGACCTGAAGCTGCAACTACAAGAGGCTAAAAAACAGCACGCTGTGATTGAAATCGACATGAGAGAAAGCTTAACAAGTCTCACCAAGGAGAAGGACAAGTTTTTGTGTCTTTCTCTGGAAAGAGGCAAAGTTATACAGGTGAATGAAAAGCACACTGAATTCACTAAAATTCAGAAATTTTCCTTTGAGTGCAAGAAACACTTCATTTACACAAAGATATTCTAAAATACAGGAGAAACAGGAGGAAATCCAGCACCTAGAGACAAAATGGAAAGAAGAGAAGGAAGTGCGGCTCAAGACACAGGAAAAGTACATTGTTTTACAACAGTGCTTGTGTTGCAAGCAAATAGACAACCATTAGAGTCTAAGCCTTTCTCATTTCTCAGTTTGTGCATCCTCAACTCTTCTCTCCATGCCTTAGTCCCTTCCAGAAGAGATACAAGATATCCTTGCCTCAAGACATCATTTTAAAATAAATATTAAATATATTTAGCAGAGCTGCATTATAAATTTTGTTATAGCCCAGCTACCACTTTATTTTTTGATCTCAAGTTTTCCAGTCCTTTATGCATTTTCAGAGCTACTTTCAATTAAATTCACAACATGAAACAGCACATTTGTCAAGCACACACAAACAGTGAAGAGCAGAAAATGTGATCATCTTAAAAAACTGATACAAGTGTACACGGTAGCGTAGTGGTTTGCACATTCGCCTTACAAGCGAAGGGTCCCTGGTTTAATCCCAGGTAGGGACACAAGCCTCCCTCACTATGGAGGGTTGCATCAGGAAGGGCAATGCAGGTTTATCTGCTGTGGCGACCCCTTGATGGAGAATACAAGGGAGCAGCGGAAAGGTACTTAAATAACTGAAACAAGTTATGAATACGCAGGACTAGTTTGTAGAATCCTCCTCCTATGATTTTTATAATTCAGCTGTGTGCCAAAATTCATTTTATCAGAATCAGAATACTTTATTAATCCCCAGGGGGAAATTGCTTTCCGCAGGGGGAAATTGCTTTTATACATTGAAGGTAAGGCACAGGATATATCTGTGCATTCTCAATCACACTCCTCTGGCAATCCTCTTCCAGATGCATCCAGAATAGTCCAAAAATGGGGCTAGAGTCTATCTCAGCTTATCTGAAGCAAAAATTAATTACTGATAAAGGCTGGCAACGCACGAATGAATTTAACTACAATGTAGTGATACTTATATGCACTTTGATCAATTAATATAATTCGGAATCTGGACTCAGAGTATAAATAATCTTTGTTCTTCAGAGAAGGCAACATCTTGACAAGAACCAGATTTTATTATACCATCTTAATTTACATATTTCAGTTGTGGCTTTGTTAAAAATTCAAAACATATCAGTAGTCTATGGCATGAAATGGAAAACAAACTGGTAATTAATAGTCACAATGTACACTACCGCTCAAAAGTTTGGGATCATTTAGAAATTCTCTTGTTTTCCATGAAAACACACATGAAATTAGTCTGAATAGAAAATTATTTCTAACTTTGACCATGAAATGCCAGAACATGCTGTCATTATCAGAGTTAGAAATAATGATTTTAATAAAAATGATAAATGTGTTCTTCAAACTTTCATTCTGTCAATTTTTCAGGATTATCTGAGGTGATTTCACCCCATGCTTCCTGGAACATCTCCCACAAGATGTATTTGCTTGATGGAGTCTTCCTCCATACCATACTGTCAAGCTGCTCCCACAGCAGCTCAATAGGGTTGGCCACTCCATTGCAGTCACAATTCTGGCTGACTGTTATTCTTTAAATATTTCTGACACATTGTGGAGGTGTGTTTTGGGTCATTATTCTGTTATAGGATGAAATTGGCCCCAGTCAAGTGTTGTTCACAGGTTATAACATGGCATTGCAAAATTTTGTGATCGCTTTCCTTCCTCTAGGTCCCTTCCACTCACACTGCCTCCACCTTGCTGATGGTATTGTGATATGGTATTGTTCTTGCATCTTTTCATTTGTTCTGTGTCTCACAAATCTGTCAACAACACCTTCTTTGACTCTTCCAGTGTCCAGTGTCTGTGCTCTTTTGCCCTCAGTCTTTTCTTTTTATTGGAAAGTCTGAGATATGACTTTTTCTTGGCAATTCTGCCATGAAGTCCAGCGTCCTAAAGTTGCCTCTTCACGTTTAATGCTACACTTGAGCAGCATTAAATGTGAAGAGGCGACTTTAGGGCACTTAATGCTGACACTGGTGTGTGACGGGTACTATTTAGTGCAGCTGGCAGTTGACAACCTGTGAGGCATCTGTGTCTTAAACTACACACTTTCAGATATTTGTCTTCTTGCACAGTTATGCATTGGGACCTACCACTCTTTTTTTCTGTCCCTGTTAGAGCTAGTGTGTGCTGCTCTTTGAAGGGAGTAGTTAACATCAAGGTAATAGATTTTATGTTTCCTTGCAATTTCTCGTATTGAATAGCCTTCCTTCAGCTGTGGAACACAATAGCATAAGGGTTTTCTAATAATCAATTAGCCTTATAAAATGATGAATTTGAATTAGCAGCCATACCAGGAGATTGATACAGAGGACTGACAATTGCTGATAACAGGCCTCTATGCAAAAATGTAGATCATTCTTTAAAAATAATCTGATTAAATTTGTTTGTTAAATTTGTGAATTTTGTGAATTGCATGAAAATGTATTTTTCTTTGGAAAACAATGATATTTGCAAATGATCCCAAACCTTTGAGTGATAGTGTTATTTGCTAATTTGTCAGTTTTGTTTATCATTTTCATGAATAGTCGAATGATGTGTCACAATTAATTATAGTACAAGTATTGGACCATGGACACATTACATCAAGACAAGATTTTATGAGATCCCATTCTAAATCCATAGACATTAATATGGAGTTGGTCCCCCCCTTTGCTGCTATGAGAGCTTCCGCTCTTCTGGGAAGGCTTTCTACAAGATTTTGGAGTGTGTCTGTGGGAATATCTGCCCATTCATTCAGAGGAGCATTTGTGAGGTCAGACAGTGACTGTGAACAAGAGGGCCTAGCTCATATTGTCTGTTCTATTTTATCCCAAAGGTGTTAGCTAGGATTAAGGACAATGTGCTGGCCACTCAAATTCTTCCACACTAAACTCATCCATCCATGCCTTTATGGACCTTGCTTTGTGCATGCTGAAACGGGGAAGGGCCTTCCCTACACTGTTCTCATAGTGTTGGAAGCATAGAATTGTCCATAATGTCTTGGTAAGCTGAAGCATTAAGATTCCCCTTCACTGGAACTAAGGGGTCCAGGCCTGCCCCAGAAAAATAATCCATAGCATTATCCTTCCTCCACCAAACTTTACAGTTGGTACAATGTGTTCAGACAGGCAACATTCTCCTAGCATTCGCCAAACCCAGACTCCAACAGACTGTCAGATAGAGAAACATGATTCACTGCACAAAACACATCTCCACTGTTCCAGAGCCCAGTGGCGTGCTTTACGTGTCAACCATCTGACGCTTGGCACTGTGCTTGATGATGTAAGGCACACATGGAGACCCATGACATAAAACACAGTTTTTGTGCTGATGTTAATGCCAGAGGAGTTTTGGAACGCTGCAGTTATTGAGTCAGCAGCGTGTTGGCCACACCGCTTTAACTTTACATGGTCTGCCAGTTGGTTGCTGAGTTGCTGCGGTTCCTAAATGCTTCCACTTTTCAATAATACCACTTAAAGTTGATCGTGGCATATCCAGGAGGGAAGAAATTTCACAAACTGACTTGCTACAACAATGGCATCCTGTTACAGTATTACACCTGAGCTTACTGAAATCTTTAGAATGACCCATTTTAGGTACCTTATTTTATACACCTGTGGCAATGGGACTGAAGGAAACACATGAATTTTATAATTAAGAGGTGTGACCCATTACAATTTGGTAATATAATGTACTTCCAGGCCAGGTCGGAGAGGTTGGAACCTTACTAAGCAAATTAGGCTATTTACCCTAAGACTGAGATACTGCTTCAACATGGCATGTTAAGACCAATTTTTGGGTCACATACAGAAGGATGATAACAGTGAAGACCAGGAGGCACAAATCAGAGAAATGAGAAAAATCCTTATATTTGTTCTTAACTTTCAGGTTTGAACGGGAAGTCGAAGCAGTGAACGTAGATGCAAGAGTGAAGTCTCTTCAGTCTGCTCTTGATGAATCTGTGACAAGCTTTGAGAAGCTAAAAAAGGTGTGATGAAATCTACACTCTGCAAAATTTTAAGGTCACCCAACCTGAGGCTTAGAACATGCTCAGAATGTTTTATTCTTACAGGATTTTGACGCCTTCAAGGAACACAGCACCAACCTCCTTACACAGGAAAGGGAGCTGAATAAGAAGCTGAGCCATATGACAGGTTAAACTCGTGGCATGTTTGTCTTAACCAATGTGACCATTTTTATTAAAAGCAAATATTTTTCACCAAGAAAGTGTACACGTGGATAGTGCTAAGAGTGAAAAAAGACAAGCCAAGACAGAAAATATATACAATTCTTTTTTATTTTTTCATCTTGGCCTTTCCAGAGAAATGGAACCACAACAAACATACCTAGCATGACAGGTTAGAAGTTCCTCATATAGAAATTATACTGTACAAATCTTCATCTCAAAACTTTGCAACTGCAGAGACAAATCATTTATGAATGTTCCTCTGCCAGTTTGTCGGCCTTTTGGACTACTTCTTCAATGGGGCCCACCATGTAGAAAGCTTGCTCTGGTAAGGCATCATATTCACCTAGAAGTGAAAACCAGGAGTAACCAGAATCATAAAATGCCCATTACATTCATGCAATTTAAAAATGTTTGTTTCAGCAATGCCCTTTACCTGCTAGAATGCTCTTGAAGCCTTTGATTGTTTCCTTCAGAGGAACCAGCTTGCCCAAATGACCAGTAAAAACTTCAGCTACCTGGAAGGGCTGAGACAGAAAACGCTGGATCTTGCGAGCACGAGCTACAGTTAGCTTGTCTTCCTCAGACAATTCATCCATACCTAGGATAGCAATGATGTCCTGTAAAGATTTATAATCCTAAAAAAAATAAAGAAAGAATCAGTTGTTAAGATTTTGTTTTTGCACTGATGGCCATTAAAATGTTAAGAACAAACGGCTTGCCTGAAGGATCTTTTGCACACCACGAGCAACATCGTAGTGTTCAGCCCCAACAATGTTGGGGTCCATGATCCGGGAAGTTGAATCCAGGGGGTCCACGGCAGGATAGATCCCAAGCTCAGCAATAGCACGGGACAGCACAGTTGTTGCATCCAAATGAGCAAAGGTTGTAGCTGGAGCTGGGTCAGTCAAGTCATCAGCAGGCACATAAATGGCCTGTAATAGAATTGTTTTTAGTTTAAATACCCCCAAAAAATGAGACCGTGCAGATGTGATTGGTATCTTGGGACTTCTTACTTGTACTGAGGTGATGGAGCCTTTCTTAGTGGTAGTAATTCTCTCCTGCATTGTACCCATATCAGTGGCCAAGGTTGGCTGGTAACCCACAGCAGAGGGGATACGACCCAACAGAGCAGACACCTGAAGGATGATGACAAAAATATTAAGATGGGAGATGAACAACTTTTATTATTTTGTTGACAATATCTGTCAATAATTTTGCATTGCACACCTCTGATCCAGCCTGGGTAAACCTAAAAATATTGTCAATAAAGAGAAGCACGTCCTGTCCCTCCTGATCACGGAAGTATTCGGCAACAGTCAGACCGGTAAGAGCAACTCTTGCACGAGCACCAGGAGGCTCGTTCATCTGACCGTACACCAGAGCCACCTGAGAAATTAAAAACACAAGGCACAACAGAAGTTTAGCATAAATTAAAGAACATGAATCCAACAGTATCATTGTCTTTCTACATTTGTATTATCAATCAAACGGCTAACTCATTAATAAGGCTGTCACCTTTGAGGTGGTGTCCTTCAGGTTAATGACACCAGACTCAATCATCTCATGGTACAAGTCATTTCCTTCACGGGTTCTCTCACCCACACCAGCAAACACAGAGTAGCCACCATGAGCCTTGGCCACATTGTTGATCAGCTCCATAATCAATACAGTCTTGCCAACACCAGCACCACCAAACAGACCTGAAGGAGTACAAGATGTTCAATGATAAATAAACACTGAATGCATATTTGACAATATAAATGTGGACCAAAAATAAATGGTAAACAAAAACATTAACAAACCAATCTTTCCACCCTTGGCATAGGGTGCCAGTAGATCTACCACTTTGATGCCAGTCACCAGGATCTCTTGCTCCACACTCATGTCGGTGAATTCAGGGGCTTCAGCATGAATAGGAGCAGTCCTGTCAAATGATATTTATTTTTAAATATGCTTATTACTGAATAAGACAGGTGATATTATGGGTTTCTTGCCGTCTACCAACCCAATACACAGACCACACAGATTCAATAAAAACACTTTTTAACTCTTGTTTAGGTAAAACAGACACAGATTGAGAGCTGCACAGAGGGTGGGAAAGTTTAAATGTACTTAATACATACTGTTTTGTACTAATTGGACCCCTCTCATCAATGGGTTCTCCAATGACATTCATAATCCTGCCCAAGGTCTCAGGGCCCACAGGAATCCTGATGGGGGCTCCAGTGTCGAGAACCTTCTGACCACGGACCAGACCTTCTGTACCATCCATGGCAATGGTCCTAACTGTGTTTTCACCTGGAAAAAACATGAAGAAAAACAGTAAAGATGAGAATTCATAGCAGGTTAAATTGTTAAGTGGTGTAGGACAGTAGGATCACTTCAAAACACTCACCCAGATGCTGGGCCACTTCCAACACCAGCCTGCTCTCACGGCCAACCACCTCCAGCGCATTGAGAATGGGAGGCAGGCCCTCATCAAACTGGACATCCACCACAGCACCAATCACAGCAACTATGCGGCCATTGGCCAGTGCTGCCTGAGCAGCTGGAGCAGCATAACCCCTGCCTAAAAGGACAGTCCACAAGGAAGCAACAATTAAAACATCCCAGAAGGATCACATATAAGAAATAAGAATGTCCAAAACTAAAATATACTGCCACATTTTTGAGTTTGAGATTGAACTGACACTTGTTGTTGAAAATGAAACCCATAGAGACTAAAGTTGAAGGCAGTGAGAGAAACAGTCTGTACAGAGCCTGTGGTGGCTGACTTGTACTGAGCAGCTTAGGAAGGTCATTGATTGGAGATCGTGAGCTAAGGCATGTCTGGAGCCACAAAATCTAACTTGAGTTAAACATGACCAAATAGCTGCTTATCTCCTATTTTAGATTGTTTAAGTAGCTAAATTTCCCAGTGATCTGAAATGAATGAACACTTCAAGGTGCAGCTAAGGCCTGATCCACTGAGCATGCAGGGACAAGCCACACATAAGGCTGATAGTCGGCCACAGATTTAAACTTTACTTACTCGAATAGAGGGCCGCATTTCTCCCCGTGATTGTCTTCAGAGAGCTGAAACCAGGCTTTAAAGCCTGCAGAGTCCCGCTGCAGCACCGTCCCACAACACCCAACATGGCTAAGATGGCTGAAGGTGAAGACAAACTCAGCTATGGCAGATCTGTAACGGCTGATCCAGGCCTGGCCTGAGCATGCGCGTTCTGTCCTGGTATACCTTTGCTTACCGCTAGAGGTCAGAAAACCCCCGTCTTACGATCGTAGAGGATTTCCCATAAAATACACCATGGTGATGGTACAAGACAAATTTACGCTTTCATCAAAAGTGGGAAGCAAAACTGTCCCTGTGTGTAAAAATTATGTATCACTGAGCACTGTACGGTCAATTTAGTCAATTAAGGCCATGCATCGACCAAAGAAATTTCAGTAGTTTGAACTAATGGAATGAAAAATGGAAAAATGTTAAAGGGAATTCCGACTGGGAGGATTAATATACTTTTTTTTTGATTAAGAAAATGCTTCCACTTTAAAAATGTGATTTTAAAAATACTCCTGACTGCTTAGTCTTTATAGATTTCTACAAATTTATTTCATTTGTACACCGCCATTGTTGTTTATGTCGCAATGCATGCTGGGTAATGAGGTCAAATGGTTGCTTCAGCTTGGCCCCGACTGGCAGTACACTGGCTCATATCTTTCATTCAGTCTTTTTAATTTGAACTGGAGGGTATTAGCAGAGATAATACTGAAGAAATGTACCTTCAGCTTTAATAAAGTATTCTGAATACTTACCTTGTACTCTGGATCAGACTGTCTACACTGGGGCTGACTCGCCTGACTCATCATCAGAAAAGAACATATTCTGTGATCGACAGTCTTTCTCTTGTTGTTTTTCCTGCATGCATATGATTCACATTGAACAGGTAATGCACATCTGCCAGCCACTGGACCAGAGGCCAGAGAGACGTCACTCCCTGAGCATTGCAGAGGTGCTGTTGAGCACGGCACCGAATCCCCTACATTGCTCCCTGGCGCCTGCAATGGCAGCCTTGCTCACTGACCTCCCTCACTGCATGCTGCATGTTATAGTGTGTGTCTGTGTGCATTCTATCTGTAGGAGTGTCGGTGATTTGAATTTCCCCAGCTGGGGATTAATAAAGTTGTTTGTTTTTGTTTGCCTGACTAAATGAACCAGTGGGTTGTCAGGTTCCTCTGTGTCCAGGGTTGTGTCCGATGGTTCACACTCAGAGGCTGTGACTGGGGGAGCCGGCTGTTTACATCTCAGCAGAAGAGCAACCAGCATCTCCTGTCTCTGACATCTCTCTCACACCTTGTGATGGAAAATTGTTGGCATGGTAATTGTTTTCAGTCTTTGTTTATAACCGACAGGCCCTGTTAGGTCCCTTAGCAGCCGTGATTGACAAAATGACTCAAAGGCATCAATGGCATCAGGAGAGAAGTGTGGAGAACATAAACACAGGTCCACAGGCTTTCTCCAATTCAGCTCTCCTCTTCTTACTACTGGAAATCAGTGAAGATTTCTGTCACTCTTTTTGTTGCCTTTTGACTGGAAATATCATCGAGAAGCAGCACAGTGTGGCTTTGTTCATGTACATCCACTATTGAATAGTAAAAGAAAATCTAGCCACAAACAAGAAACATTCATCTCTTCATCTTCTGCAACCGTTTTACATCATCATCCCAGAACACATAGCGTAGGTAAAATAATGGCAACCTCCATAGGTCAAAAAAGGTACTAAAGAAGATTTTTTTTAAAGTACCTTCGGCTGCTCCCTTGTATTCTCCCCAAGGGGTCACCACAGCAGATTAATCCACATTGGTAATTTGGCAGAGGTGTTATGCCAGATGCCCTTCCTGACACAACCCTCCATGGTGAGAGGGGCATGTATCCCCACCTGGAATCAAACCAGGGACCTTTCACTTGTAAGGCAAATGTGTAAACCACTACACCATGGAGAAGATTTTTTTAAAGCAAGCAGGAATTTTCACATATCACTAGCAATACATTTTAGTAGAATAGGGCAATAACAGTATTAACACATTAAGGTCAACAAGTGCTAATAGTAAGGGTTCCCTTTAATAACATCATAAACTCTAAAGAAAAAAATCCTTTTTTCCCCTTATGTGGCCCTAATCCTCTTTTGTAGATCTGAGAGATTTCTTTTTCCAGTTGAGTTAACTTTCAGTGACAGAAGCTCAAGAGTGTTGAATATCATTACAAAGAAGTCTCTGGGACTTAAAAGCAGGAGCCTGGTTTTATTCAGGTTTTTACATCCTCAGTACCAGCCACAGGGGCCCACAAGCCAGTGTAGTCCGAGTGCCGGTCCCAAGCCCGGGTAAATGGTGAGGGTTGCGTCAGGAAGGGCATCCGGTGTAAAAACTTTGCCAAATCAAATATGCGGATTCATAACATGACTTCCATACCGGATCGGTCACGGCCGGGGTTAACAACAACCGCCTCCGGTGCCGTTAGCCAACAGGGTGCCGGTGGAAACTATGCTACTGTTGGCCGAAGACCAAGGAGGGGGAGAGGGGGAAAGCGTGTTAGGAGGCAGAGAGAGAGAAGGAAAGGTAGGAGGGTGGAGGTTTGAGTAGGAACTTTAAATGTAGGGACTATGACTGGTAAAGGGAGAGAGCTGGCTGATATGATGGAGAGAAGGAAGGTCAATATATTGTGTGTGC